>JARDVA010504967.1:0-25200 GCA_030265315.1 Mopalia swanii | reverse complement strand
GAGTTATATTGTTGTTTCGTCAATATTTCCTGAAGAGTATTTATCATAAAAGATATTTATAGAAATATTCGTAGACAGAATGTTTCCGGCAGAATGTTCGGTTTCTTCAAATCCTAGTTGTTCAACTTACATATTCATCATACATTTACCAAGAAGTTTCAGGGAAAGGAAAGTAAATAGTGTAACTGGAAATCTCGCTATGAGGCTCACCCATGTAACAAAAAGTTTATATCCACGTTTGCGTGTAGACCTACGCAGCATACTATGGAGAGAGTTCGGCGTGACACTCTCAGGTATTATTCATTCACTAAATACACCTGTTAAATTAATAAACTGTATCGGCAATCGTGACGTAATCGGGTTTTTCACGTGGTTGTACCCAGTACAGGGTCATGTCATTCGGCAGACATTCCTTAAACATATTCCTCGTTATTTGTTAACGTTTTAGCTAAGTCAATGTAAACATGGGGATAGTTTTGTTTATACTGTTTACATTTACACTTCTCTATAGGTTAACACTGATGTAAATGTCTGTAAAATATTAAATACTTGTTTCCGCTGTTTATTTAATGACACCAAAAGCATGAAATGACGCACTTCCTACAGTGTAAAAGAGCAAACAATAATCTTTTTTTAACGAACACGGACAGTATTTTGTCTTTGCCAATTGTGATTAATTATCAATAATTGTCATGGGAAAACAACACAAAAAAGTTTGAATATATAGCCAATAATGAGTAGCTACGATTGATTGTTTGAGCAGGAGTATAGCTGTCATACATGTAATCGCGTCAGAGCCAATTTGGTAACTAATAAAGGTTGTATTCTTCAAGCCATATCTTTTCTGTATCTTTAACAGTCACTTATAATCAATAAATATTCACAATAGTCGACATAATAGTGTGACCTTTTTTAAATTATCATGAAAAGATTTTTGTAAATATTTATGTACAAATTGTGAGTGGCATAGAGAGAGAGAAAGAGAAACGGTATAAATTGTTAAGTTAACCATCCCTTTTCATTAATGTAAAAAAGTCTGTAAATTCACTCACCTCCTTATGTTGTTATATGCTACTTTAAAGATGTCTGTCCTTCTAAAGACTACATGCCACATTAAAATGATCTGTAGGAGTTTGTACAATCGATGCCGTAACGTGTCAAAGAAAAGTACACTGAGCTACAAACTGACCTACATCACCAATTACATTCGTTTTGCAATGAGAATACAACTTGAATTATTTAGTACTTTACGTTGTCTTCATACAATGACATCTAAACTGATTACTTGTTGTCATTGTCCTTATAGGGACTGTTCCAGACTGCTTCTCTCATATAATTCCTATATACACCCACTAAAATCTAACCACCTGAAAAGTGTCTGTTCCAAAATCATGTTATTTTGTCTGACAATTGCATGAAGTCCACCTTCACCTCTGCAATCAATACACCGCTACAACCAGTATTTTGGAATTCCCTGATGTCTGTGTCGATTTATAAGTGAAACATTTCTAAAAAGAAGCACACCACAGTAATGAAAAGTTCGTTGTTTTAAATGGATAAAAAAAACTTTTCAGTTTGTACCTTACTTTTTAACAAATGAGTTTGGGAATATCCAAATCAAGGTTAGCCTGTATTATGCTTTGAACAAGGTATTTGTAGGGAAAGTTAAAACCGATAAGCAACCAGGTGTAAGGACGCGAGAGCTAGCTGATTACTTGACCTGCTGGTTGAGTTATTAACTTCGTTACACAGGTTGGCTATCATTGGATATTCTCGCTGATGCACAGTTGCTCTTCAATGACGAGAGCCATTAGTATATATATATATATATATAACATTTGTCGAGAGAAATCCAATTAGGCCATGTTGTTGTGTTGTTTGGGTACATCTTCAACCACACAGGTGACCTTAGTTGTTCTTCACAATATCTAATCATTTCTTCATTACTCTGTTGAATGCTATAATACGATATATCGGTGTGTTGTTAGTTTTCATTGGCATTGATTCAGTAATCTGTGTTTGTCATCCGTTTGTTGTATTGCAATTCACTCTGCTTTAGGTCAACAAACAAGGCGGTTGTTGTGTACTGTGTATTAAAAACCACATGTAGCCTCACTTTATATACCAGGATAAGATGGAAGACAATATCTTTCTCCATGGATGTAATATATATGCTATAATACCCAATTATATTTCGTAAAACATGTCTTGTAGCGCTTATGCGAACTGAAATAGCTGTATCTAGAGTCTAAGGTACTTTGCAATAATAACATTCTGCAACGGTTTTAAAGAATCTATTATACCAACCGCAATGGTTCTTTTCCGAACCTGGGACTTAACATTCAGTATGTATCAAGCGTAGCACTCTGGAAGATTACTTATCTCAAATAAACTCTATTATAGAGTGGTTTTATGAAACCTAATAAAGAAATGACAAGTAACGTGACTTTGTACATCTTGCTGTATATTATAACAAGCTTTCGAAGAGTGACTTACTTCATCATCAGGTAAATGGCATTTGCAAAGAGGGTTATAAGATGATTCTATATATAGGGCTTGTGGCAACAATACATACAATAGATGAACAGATATGCAAAGGCAGAGTTAGGTTGTTTAGCATACTAAAGCAACAGTCAAAACATGTAGAATGAACAATATAACAAGATTTAGAACTAACATTAGACAGCAATAGGTAACAAAAAAGCTGAAGTGAAATACAATAGAGCAGAGTGTGACTGAATTACACCAGTTATGTCATAAGTTATAAGGTGACAATACAATATCAGCAGGGATATTGTGAAACAGTGTACTGGACCAAGGAATATTTATTTGACATTCAGGTGTTAAATAAATACAATAGGGTTGAAGTGACCATGCTGTTTAAGTTTGGTTTGTGTTTAGCTATACATAGGACTCTTTTATTTTCAGTTTGAAGTCCGTTTTGATGAACTCTAAAAAGTATAGGAGCATAGATTTGGATTATGATTAGTGGATAAACAATGTTGCCCAAATGCTGAAAATTTATAGTTTGAACTACAAATGTTGTGTTCAGCAAGTCTTTCCTGAAAGTGTCTTGTTCTTTTTCCAATATAAGAGGAGGAACACTCGCCACACTTTTTATCTTTATTATTTATCCCAGAAAGCAAACCAACTTGCATGCCTTCTTTTTCTTTAGGGTGGTAATTTCTTATCAGCGTACAAAGAGGTCGAATGAAATTGGGTGACAATCAGCACCAATCAACAAATCATTAAATCCATTTCAAAATTGATCTGCTTACAGCGGTCTGTTGTGTTAAATCGTCAAGGTTAACTCTATAGTTATTATCTGGGAGCCAGGGTATGCAGTTGATATGCAATACAGTATACCGTGGACAAATGGACAGGGTCGTTGCAATGTAAAGTTAGTCACATAGACTATTATTAAAATCCACAGGAAGCCTCGTTCATTACAGGACGCACTGGTAATGTAATAAGAATCGCCACGAAAGCAATATATATGCTAATGTCCGATATGACGTATTTTTCTCTGTACAGAGCGTAAGACCACTGCCGTGGTTCGCGAAATATATGTTCATAAATATCAACTTAATATTTTGCTGGTAAATAAATTCAAACAAAGACTACACTGATGCATCAATTTGTCTAGGTCGGACTCCTCTAACCCAGACATAGGTCTATTCCCGTTTCTGAGTTCGATGTCCAGGACTGCGGTTCATTAATGCTAAAAGTATGTGTCCAGAGAGAATGGATGTTAAGAATTCAATTTAGGAATGCACCGGACTACCTGTTTGTGCTTACACCATTCAATATGACCCTGAATAATTCCATCATTGTGTATCGTATACGTTTAATACAGCAAAAGAAAAAGCAACGAAATGATCCTGCTATGATGCCCCTTCCCCCATCTTTCCTCATGTAACGAAATGTTAATATCCACGTCTGTGTATTAGGCCTACCCAACAGAATAATAGTTATATTATATATAAATATATTATATATTTCTAAAAGCAATCACACTGGCACAGGGATGTAGATCAATTAAAATCGATAAATCATCTTATGTTCTAGATAACTTCCAGAGAAATATATTATATATATATAATAGTAAAACGCACAGGTACTGCTCATTTATTAAACACACCAGTTAATAAACTGTGCTTGTAATCGTGATGTAATCGGGTTTTTAACGTTCTTTTACCCAGTACAGGGTCATATTAACAGATACTCCTTAAACATGTCCTTCATTAGTTGTTTACGTTTTACCTAAGTCAATGTAAACATCGAGATAGTTCTGTTTATACTTGCATATTTCTTCTCAGTGTTCACAATAAATAAAATATAGAACCAATTCGGAAGAACTCTATGTCATAAGGTAAATGTTAATTAGTTTTGTAGTTAACACTCCCCCCTATGTTAATACTGATGTAAATGACTGTAAACTATTGAATACTTGTTTCCGCAGTTTATTTTATGACAACAGAAGCATGAAAAGACGCGCTTCCTACAGTGTAATAGAGCAAACAGTAATCTGCTTTTTTTACACGGACATTATTTTTTCTTAGGAAACGTTGATGAATTACCAATAATTGCCATTGGAAAACAACACACAAAAAAATTAAGCATGAATATATAGCCAATAATGAGTAGTTATGATTAATTGATTGAGTGGAAGTATAGTTTTTCATAATCCCATTACAGTCAGTTTGGTAACTCGCTTAGGTTGGATTTTTGAACCCATATATTTTCTGTATCTCAATAAATATTCACAAAAGTCGGCATAAAGACAGTGTGTCCTTTTATCCATTAAACAAGTGTTCTGAACAGATTTGTGTAAATATTAATGTAAAAATTGTCAGTATTATAGAGAGAGAGAAACGATATGAATTATTAAGTTCACCATCCATTTTCATAACTGTAAATATGATTTTATTAATTCGCTCACCTCCTTCTATTGTTATATTTTACGTTATAAATTTCTGTCCTTCCAAAGACTACATGCCACATTCAAATGCACTGTATGATTATTTGGTAGTATAAATTGGTGCCTTAACGTGTCAAAGAAAACACACCGAACTACAAACTGACATCCATGATTAATTACACTAATTTTTGCAATGAGAATAAAATATTGAATTGTTTAGTACTTGACGCTGTATTTCTTACACTGACATCTAACCTTATTACTTCTTCTTAAGTTCCTTATAGAGATTGTTTGAGACGGCTACCTCATTAAATGCGCAACCACTTAAAATAGTTGATACCAAAATCATGTTATTTTGTGTGACAATTGCGTGAAGTTCATTTTACACTTCTGCCATTAATACATCGGTTCTTACAGCATTTTAGATATACACTGATGTCGGTATCGATTTATATGTGAAACCTTTCTATAAATTAACAAACCACAGGAATGAAATCCTTGGTGTTAAATGCACAGCAAACGTATAGTTTGCAATAAACTTTAACAAATAAGTTGGATTACGTCCACATCAAATATTTGTAAGGACACGAGAGCTATAGCTGATTACAGTTAGACCTGCTGGCTGAGATATTAACTGTGTTACACAGACTGTCTGTAAGTGGATATTCCCACTGATGCACAGTTGTTCTTCAATGACGAAAACCATTAATATTGATATAACATTTGACGCCAGAAATCCAATAAGACCATGTTGTTCTGTTGTTTGGGTACGACTAGAAACACACAGATCATATTGGTTGTTCTTCAGAATATATAATCAGTCCTTTAATTCTATGTTCAATGCTATTTAACATCTATCGGCGCATTGTTTGTTTTTATCAGTATTGACACTGTAATCTGTGTTTCTCACCTGTTTGTTGTATACATATAACGTTGCAATACACGCTGCTGCAGTAAACGGACAAAGCGATTGTTGGGTAACGCCAATATGAACTGTAGATTAAAAACCACAGGAAGCCTCACTTATACTAGGATAAGATGGAATATAATAACTTTCTGCAAAAATGCAATATGTATGCTAATACACTATTAAGTGTCGTAATACATAGTGTGTAGCGCTTAGATGTTCTGCCATATAGCAGGAATCCAGTTTCTAAGGTATTTTTCACCAATAATATTTAAAATAAAACTATTCAATAGTGCACCATATTGTTGATCTAGTATATCAACAGATGCTAAGGCGCCATTGTTTTTTTCTTTCCAGACTCAAAATGCCGTATGGTTCAAGTCTTGTTATTCTGGACTATTATATTTCCCAGAAAGCAAAAAACAACTTGCATGTCTTAACATCTTGTAGCGTGGTTATTTCTTGTTGCCATACAGAGGGGTCAAATAAGTACAATTGAGTGTCAGTCAGCACCAATCAAGGACTCTTTAAATTTGTTTCAGCGGTCACTGATCTGCTTACAGCGGTTTGTTGTGTTAAATCTTCATGGGTAACCCTCTAGTTATCATCTGGGATCCAGGATATGCAGTAGATATGCAATATAGTATGCCGTGAACAAATGGATAGGGTCATTGCAATGTAGAGTAAGTCACATAGATTAAACATTATATTCCTGAATAATTTCAAATGAAGACTGATGCACCTATTTGTCGAAGTCGGACTATTGTAATCCAGATATAGTTCACTCATCGTTTCTGGGCTGGAGTTCCAGGACTGCGGTTCATTAATGCTCACAGTAGGTGGAAATCCTTTTTTTAATTGGAGTCCTCAGCATTGGAGGGATTTGAAGTTTAATTAGTTAAATGGTTTTTTATTCTGTTGTCTTTTTCCGTGTAAATGCGAACTGGATTTTTAACAAATTAAGCGTTTGTTTAATCTAGAAAGTTGTTTGGGATTTTTCAACAAAGGTGTTATTCCTGAGATAAAAGTAAGATAGATGTCTATCAGGAATCGAAATATTTAGTCTTGGTTACCCACTTATTTTATTTGCATTTTTGATAATCAAGACATGACAACGAGCCGGGATAATGCACTAGAGAAGTAGTGCTATCGGCAGTAAATGAAGCCATTCCACAACAATTCTATACCTTTAGTATGAATAATTTATCTCGCCGGGACAATACTACAATGTTATGCCATGATGAATGTGTATCTTATGTGGAATCGTGAAGACCGGCATTTTATACATGTGGCCTTCTTACAGCCGTGTGTTAGGGGGTTAATGAATATCGTTATTCTCTTCATACAATAGTACTTACTTCATGCATAAATACTATCATTTATAAATACAACATTAGCAAATTATTTTGAGTCATTACTTGACGTCTTCAAAAAGGTGTACTTTTATTCAAGTCAATCTGTGCCTATACGCTTATCTCAACAATTTCGAAATGTAGTCTTTCCCGTATGTTTTGTTTCAGCGGATAAGGTATTTAATTCCAGAAATGTAAATTATGTAATCTAAAATAATGAGTGTGATATTAAAAATAATAATAATAAAACTATGAAGCACAGGGCGAGACCAGTTTTATGTAACACTTGTTACAAAGATCACATATTGAAAACCACCAGAATCGGGATTTATAACACGCTCATATTGTGCTGTAGAAATCTTCTTAAAAAAATCAAGAATGTTTGATGTGAAGCCTTTATGCGAAGAGGCCAGACCAGGATAGTCATCCATCAAATAAGGATAGCTGGAACTCTGGTTGTTTTTCTGTTATACCTTTACAGGGTCATTTGGTTCAGAGAAGTATGTATTAAATATTGCCACACTACATTACACAAACCAGAGGAAACATTTATAGCGCAGGGGCCAGTTGTTCAAAGCACTATTAATTTTAATCCTAGATTAGATGACGTCACTCCATGTTGAAGGCCTATCTCTAATCCTAGATTAGTTTTTTAATCCGCTATTAGTGACTAATCTTGGTTTTGAGCAACTGGCCCCAGAAGAACAACATGTTTGATGAAATATTTGGTAGTGTGACTTTTAAGTGTAGGCTGGAACTCCGTCCTATAATTTAAATACACTTAACTACCATTGCAATGTCATTCAGTCTGATTACCAATCGAGCTCAGATCTCACTCAACTTTGTATTCATTTGGGTATAGTTTGATGAAGAGTATAAGTTGAAAGTATAATGATTCTCCCAACATTTCACGTGGACGATGTAGTGAAATTTTATATCAGGCGTTTATTTTATACGCGTTCTGCGGAATATCCATATAAATTGATATGTACATTGGCGTCAAAGCGAAAACGTCAAAATATAATTATCTCCCCTAATGATTTCTGGAAAAGAGTGGGCTGATCGCCTAGCGCAAAGTTCCCTCACATTGCCTGCAGTATTGACAAATATACCTTTATCTGTTTCAGAGAGTATGACAGCAATAAAACCTAAATTTAAAGCTGTGTGGCAGCATATATGGAATACCTCAAACATAGGCCGATGTTTTTTTAAAACTTACCACCCTCTGTGATATTTGTAAATACTCAATCATTTTGTATGTCATCACATTTTATATGGTCATCTTAAGTTAAATGCTCATATTTTTCAAATGAATACTCACTTGGATGGCAACTGGGCTGACTCTCGTTTTAGATGATATACACCACTTTATTTTTAGATGTACCAGATTTAATGCTGAGCGTCAGGTTTTATTGTTCAAACTCCGCTCTTTAGGAATGAATGTTTTAACCGTGGACTCCATTTTAATTTATCCTCCAAAGCATAGATCAAAGGTTTTAAATGTCCTCTCTACTTTTATACTACGTTCGCGTAGACCTTTATTGTATTTACATAATGTACATTTTTAACCAACTTATTAATACTCTCTGAACATACTGTATACCTTTGTTAAGCCCTTTTACGTATTAACATACCTCTATCTACCAACATTGGTGACTTCATACAAAACAAAGATATATATGAATATAAATCAAAGCGGATTCGCACGTCTGTTAGCGTTTCTATCGTGCAGAAAAATATTAATACAATGGTAGGAGTGCGAGAAAACGATTATCCAAAACGATTCCCCAAGCTCGTGAGAGTAAATATTTCCAAGGCTAGAGTGAGATTGAGCGTATCACACAGGCTGCAGTTGGACGACCTTCAATTCTCGCATTCTTTTGCCAGAATTGAGCTTATTATTCTTCCACTAACTGTTGTTAGGCAGTATTGTTTAAGATGTTAAATATAGTGGAAACGCGTACATTACCTCGCAACTGTAAGATCTAAGATCCCCCGTTTCATTCAATTCGTGATGAATGTTAGCCATGTTGTAACGTACAGTGAATCGGTAGAGAGATAAAGATCAACACATTAGACCAGGTATACATCTTAATATTTATATACAATTTAATAACTATAAGTTTACATCGTTTAGATAGTACTCACTTGATTTAACCCAAAAGTTGTCTAAGAATACCGAAATAACTATAATTTAGACAGTATCGCCAAAACATAAATTTACCGTTAAATCGGATACAAGTATTCAAATTGCCAAGAAAATTGCGGGAAATGTGACAGCCACTCAGCGAAGAGCAGCAGGGATTTGATTGGTCAATATATAAGAAAACAACTTACCTACCACGTGATACTCAAATATGAATTACTGTAATTATTCGACATTCAACAACACTGTGGCTGATAACACGAACCTTTCGTGTTCTGGGATATACAATAATTTTTACTGTCACAAATCCTGACCATAATATTGCAAAACAGAAACTATGTCTACAGTAAATCTTAATAACTCTGTGTAAGTCGTGGTTAAGGTTTATTTATTAGTCTGTTGCTAAACCCTTGTAAAACTAGTTTGGGATTGTGGACATCGTAGCTAAATTGATCGTTTTCGAGATTCATTCAGTCATTTCCGGACTCTGATCCGAAAATATCTGGTTGTGCTGTATTTGTTTATTTTGTCTCGCGCATTAAAGGTAATATAATTACGGCATGATTAGATATAAAAATTTGCTGACTAAATCCTGAAAGTGTGTGCGCATCTCAGCTCACATGTATAATCGCTCAACTTTCTCAGCTCACATATATAATCGCTCAATTTTCTCAGCTCACATATATAATCGCTCAACTTTCTCAGCTCACAGAGATAATTGTTAAACTTTCTCAGCTCACATAGATAATTGTTAAACTTTCTCAGCTCACATAGATAATCGCTAAACTTTCTCAGCTCACAAAGATAATCCCTTAACTTTCTCAGTTCACATAGATAATCGCTAAACTTTCTCAGCTCACATAGATAATCGCTAAACTTTCTCATATCACATAGATAATCGCTAAGCTTTCTCAGTTCACATAGATAATCGCTAAACTTTCTCAGCTTATATAGATAATCGCTTAACTTTCTCAGTTCAAATAGATAATCGTTAAACTTTCTCAGCTCACATAGATAATCGTTAAACTTTCTCAGTTCAAATAGATAATCGCTAAACTTTCTCAGCTTACATAGATAATCGCTAAGCTTTCTCAGCTCACATAGATAATCGTTAAACTTTCTCAGCTCACATAGATAATCGCTAAACTTTCTCAGCTCACATAGATAATCGCCAAACTTTCTCAGCTCACATAGATAATTGTTAAACTTTCCCAGCTCACATAGATAATCGCTAAACTTTCTCAGCTCACATAGATAATTGTTAAACTTTCCCAGCTCACATAGATAATCGCTAAACTTTCTCAGCTCACATAGATAATCGCTAAGCTTTCTCAGAATTTAAGTGAATATATTGCCCACGCCAGTTACTTTTATTCCTTTCCACTGTGTCAGGTTTGATAAAGTGTTTAGCTGGCTTCACAATTGCGTCAATATTGCATGTTTGGTAACTCAAATAGAGGTCTTTCTATAACATTGACTATCACTAGTGAATATTTCCCAAAATATTTTCCCAACGATTTGTTCCTATTAAGTAAAACGACCTACTGTTTTGTAGTTATCATTGTGAATCTGTATTGAATAAAACTCAATAGTATATATGCTAAGCTTTATGGCGTGAATACACTCAATTGAGTTACCGTGTTGTCTCTATGGAGATTATGCCAACTATCCCCACACTCAGGCCGGGAGTTGGCATAACTGGTGGTGGCAGATTGTCTCGTCGGATATCACATTTTATATGTTTAGCGTGTTCTCGCCCCCATAGAATTATGTGTTGTATAGACCATAAAGCATTTACATCTCCGTATGTTTCCACCTAAATATCCAACAGGGACGACATCAAATTTACAGCTAGCATAAAGCAAAATAATTGGGCGTCAATTTTGCAGACATTTTCCATTTTTATTACCCATCGGTAGAAAGTTAATGATACCCATCGTTTATAGCTATGTTATTACTCTCCCAAATGTATACCCAGGATTAACGATCGCAATAAATATCCTAATTATCTCCAAAAACAGGGTTTTAAAACCCAACTGGTAATCCAAACATACCAAAACTGTTATCACATTTTGTAATAAATCTCTGATAAGAATACAGAACCGATGCGCCATTAGATAAAAATAAAATAAAACAAATCAATATTGTATCACCAAAGTGCAAAGTGCGGCACAAGCCTTAATAGTTTTGAGATTTGAAGCCATTTGACGTCCGACAACCTACTCATGGACCAAATAATAGGGGTTCCGTCACATTTATCTATTACATTGAGATGTGTGGAGCAGTAGACTGATCTACATGTGGTGCAGTTTGGTAAATTCCTGTTTCTTGCTTGGTATGAACCTTTGCCAAAGCCATTGGGACGACTTATATCATTTTTGGTATATCCCCGTGTTTATATTACTGCTTTATCTAAAAAGCGATATTTGACGAAAATACAAAAAACAACTCCACGCAGTACAGCCAATTCCAGAGGAAAACGTGGCAACATATTTTGTATCACTTCTTTAGGTGGCATTTAGAAGTTGGAAGTATCATAAGGCTAGGAACAACATAATGGGGATAACAATTTCTTGATTTATTTCAATACAACGTTTCTATGTCATTCCAGAGATCGTTTTTAAGTATAAATGTTGTTGAATTGTGCTTTTAAGTCCGCTTCCGAAGATGGATTTTGCGGCCGTCAATCACATACCTTATTTTCTCTATATGTTTACAATAATTTGTTTTTAATTACATTTACATAGCCATAATTAATTTAAAGGGGAAAAAACTGTCATAACGATAACTTATTAAAATTACAATATATAAATTAAATGTATTAGTATATATATTATTAAATTTTGAAACAAAAATATAATCTATTTACAATATATATAAATGTAATTGTTGTTGAATTTGTGCCCTTAGGACCGCTTCCCGTGATGGATTTCGCGGCCCGTCAATCACCTGCTTTATTTCTATATATTTTTACAACAATTTTTGGTTAATTTAATTTACATTGCCATAGTTGAATTAAAAAAGAAAGAAGAAAAACTACCATAACAATAAATTATTAATATTACAATATATAAATTAAATTACTTATAAAGAACATTAGTATATTATTAAAGTTTGAAACAAAAATAGAGTCTATTTACAATATATATACAAGTTATTAAAAGTGTATTGTATGTTTAATTTTGTATTGTCTTTAGGCATTTAATAGTTAATATATATTTGGATTCCTTGTCTTGTCCCCGTCCTTTGCACACAGAGCCGTCCAGTAAAAACTTCCGATTCCTCGGGATAGAGAATGTGTCGTTATGTTGGCTGGTTATTCTCTATACCTACAATGGTTGCAGTTATATGGAAACTGTATAGGAACCAGTAGAAATCTGTGCCTGTATGTGTGCTCTAAGTGAGCATTAGGGGCAGCCTGCAGGTCTTCAGACTGTTATTGCATTTGGTGCTTCACGCAGAGTTCGAGGAATCACATGTTTATTTAAAATGGTCTTCTCTGTATGTTGTCATAGTCATGGGTGCAGCCAGTTCGTCGTTTTCCTCTTGCGTAAGTTTGTCTGTAATGTGTATAAAAATGTTACACCAACAAACATATAGTTATATAGCATAGAGTAGAAGTGTCAAACTGAGTAATATTTATAAGTGAGTGGGTTGTAGAGGATTAAGTTCTACTATTGTCAAAATCAGTCTGGTATGAGATCAGATTATCATAGGCACTGGATAGATAAAGTCCTTTGTCTATATTGAGTTGGGGATGGAGTCTGTTGATTTAAAGAAAGAAATAAAATCTTAAAATTCTTAAAATTCAAGACGGTATGTTCGTGGCATCGGTATTCATCTGTGAGATCCGTGGCAAGTACTTATACGGATAATGTATTAGTCTTAAGGCAAGAATTTGTGACAAAAAAAAATTATCAGCGGGCGACACGATTCTACATTTATACTTCTTTGAAAGATGACCAAGCATTCCGATGTATGAAAAAAAGTCAAGAGGTAGAGATATTACAGCCGTCATCATTAGCCGGTCTGTAATGACCTGCGCCTAACCTGATATCACCAATTAGCGTTCCTTAGTCACCATTAGGAATGAACTTAAATGTGATTCGGAAAATTGTTATACTTTTTTTGCGGTAAGATAAAAATGGTATTAAAACGTTTGCATGTAGCAAGAAATCAAATATACAGTATATATATTTTTTAAATTTAGGCAGGATATTTCTGGGAAAGGTCCATCAAATTTCATGCACATATTATTTTTAAATTTTTAAATTCAGGACGGTATGCATGTCCGTGGCATCGGTATTTATCTGTGAGATCCGTGGCAAGTACTTACACGGAGATTTACAATCATCATACATGTAGTGTAATGGCCGGGAATCTGCTTGGTTCACACTACATGGCAAGCGATGCAGTGCTGACTCATGCCTGGCTTTGCTTTGATAAAAACCACCAGTGCGATTGGTAGAGCCACATCGTGTGACCCACTGATATAACTGATGGCCGACAGACGCGCTCGATCCCGAGAACGTTACATCGAAGTAGGATTAGTACACGCACACGTTAAGCGATATTGAGGAGGATGTGTAAGTTTGTCAAATGATCTGTATGCAGAGGTCGTAACTATAATACTGTCTGTCGCTGAAAGAATTGCCACGCAAGCGAGACTTATTGATCGCTTGTAAATCACATTCTGCTAAATAGCTTTACCTTCCACCTTTGGGATCCCCGCAGAACAATTGGATTCCAAAGTCAAGACAGACCCAAATGAATGCCCAAACACGGTGGGAAACTGGGAAGAAACGTCGTAAAAACATTGCAGCGATTGCAGGAGTCCCATCGTGTGACTCGCTCACATACCTGCTGGTGGACAGGCGGACTCGGTCCAGTGGGCAGTACATCGACGTAGGATTATAAAGCACGCTAACCACGGACTACTTCGTTTACATTTATCCATCAGGTCTAAAATATATGTAGAGCACCATAAAGTAAATAAAAACATCGAATAAACTGACTAAATACTCTAAACCTTTTTAAACACATTATGATGGCGTCATATTTATATACATGTAGTCACAGCCTTGGCTTAGTGGTAGACACATTATCCTCCTATATACCGTTCACAGGTTTCAATCCCCAAGTCCACGGCTCGTATATGTGGCAGTCACGCAAAGTGACTCCAACAGTCGTTGCTCTAATTATATACGAGGTCTCTTCCCCGCTTCCAACCGTATTTGAGCAAAACTAAATCAGAACTGAACAATCCATCAACATATAAGTGAAATACCCTTGAGTAAGTCATTAAATCTAAACTAAACACACATCGTATTTATAAGTCAATACATATAAAGTCTCAAGAGCTTCGCACATAGAGGTTCGCACATAGGTGTACTTGTTGGCTGTATAAATAAATTCCTCACATTTGTTTGCTTGCGCGAAATCATGTTTTTACACAAGTTTGTATAGCAACAAAAACACCACCACGTGGTATCATATTTTTTCACTGACATAGTAAAGTCCTTTGGACTTTAAGAACAGATTGTTGCTGCTATGTCAAATAATTAGCAGTTGTCTCAATGCTACATAAACGAGCAAACCCGTTGTGCAAGTATAAGTGCTCGCTAATTTCGTGTCCGTTTTACCAAACTTTATTTCACTATTCCACTTGCCGAATACTTTCTTAACGTGTACAAAACTGTCGAGGGGCCATACCTGGAGGCATATATAGCTGAATTAATTACTCAATTTCTGTGTTGATCAGTATGTGAGTAATAAACCAGTTTCAATACGGATTCTGTCTACTTTTGTAGTAATATGAAACTAAACATAAAAGTATTGCGTAACATAAACAGGAACGAAATACGATAGCCATTTTGATTAGTTAGATTTGTATTAACTTAGGCTATACCTTGTGAGAAAATACGTCATAACCAGTTACATTTACTTTAACAATAATTTGAGCGTTTGCTCGGTCGGCGAATAAAGGAATACTCAGTAGTAACCGTGGCTTATAAGTGAGCGGTACATATCGTCTTTTTCATCAAATTCCTTTTAAATACATGCACCGATCTATTCAAGGTACGTCCCGACAAGGAGGGCTGTTTGTTGTGGGAAACTAGTCCCTGTGCAACAATTATTTCAAATTGTAGAATGCACACGGCCGACACGTGTGTTTGCTGTCTGCTTGAACGGGGTTTAACGTCGTACTCAACGGAATTTCTCTTAAATGACGACGAGGTGTCTCCTTCACGCTGTTTCTAGCCTAATTACGGCGGAAAACCAAGGAAACCTGGTACAAACCAACAATGCGATTGCCGGAGCCATATCGTGTAACTCACTCATTTACGTGATGGTCGACAGAACGATTCATCGAAGTAGGATTAGTAAGCGCACAAGCTAACCACTAAGCCACGACCGTGGGCTCTTAAGAAGGCATTTTGACTTTAGAATTGGGGAATACAATGGCGTTTCAAGTCCACATCACTAAGTAAATTTCATGCGCCATTCATATAATCCAAGACGACAGGAACATCGTTCTGACATTACTGGCGTGCATGATTTACCATTAATTAACCAGTATTTTTCTTTCTTTTTTGACAGTCCGTATTTTGGTGTTTGTTTGTAGCTTTATTCCTGTTTGACAGTCACATAAAAAATTAGTTGCCATTTTAGTTTAAACCACACGCCTGTTGGTCATGAACCCAGGCTGCAATTTGTATTAATCGATATCTACATACTGCAATCCTGAATATTCATGCCACGTCTCTCATGGTATTCCAGAAATGGGTTGAAGTGCTACCAGTCCGTATGTCAAATACAAAGAAAAACTAATCAAATATAAATTACTTTTGAACTGCTTGTATCCTGACCCGGCGCCCCTCATCAGAACCGGCTTTACAGTGATCCAAGACAAATCGAATACCAATTGTCAACATCCCACCAATAATGTAAAGGCGATAGAAACAGTGAAAATCAAGCCGCGGCATAAACCTTAACCTAATAGCAAGGAATCAGCATCCAGTTTATGGTATCCCATTCGGCAAACAATCCCTCAAATGTATCACAAAAAGGAGCCCGCCTAATTTGATAATAACATATGCCTAGTATGATAATTTGAAAATTGCAATAATTCACGATCAAATAACTGTCATCACTCCATTTGACATTAAGTTAATACTTAAACCAGTCACCTGTGCCAAATCATTGTTGTATAATGTAACCACCACTCCGATATTAATAGGTTTTGTCTTCGAAACACCAAAATGGTTACATGACATGAACATTTAACATATTTCAATGACTACCTTATTTATAAATGGGTACCATATTTCAGTCCAATATCTTCCGACCGTTGACAGCGTCAAGGAGTTTATTTTCCTAAATCGTATTTATTGTCTTAAACCTAGACCCTCCGGACATAAAATAGAATTCTAAAGTTTAGAACAAATACAATACTATTTTTTTTATAAGCTGCAATACGACTAATTTAGTTTGTTAAGATTTGATTTGAATCGGAACAATAGAAACTATGTTTACCGTTTTGACTCGATTGTCGGAGAAAACATGACAACATGATGCATGTAAACCTAAAGCCAAAAAGTTTTTTTCTAAAGAAAAAAACAAAAACGCGATAACAATACGTTGTATGAAGTTGTCAAACGTCACCATCAAACTAGCAGTTTTAGTGATTGAGTCAAATACACATTTACTCTTTATTGCTAATAAATGGTAATTACACCATGTACTAAACTTTTTTGACGATACAGTGAGACCGGCATGAGGCGCATTAGTCAATATCATTGACACAAAATATAATTAAAATCACCCACAAACAAGTTCCGCAGCCACGGTTAATTTGTGCCATTTCACTGGTTCAGAATAAGCTATCAAATTGAGGTGGCTGATGAACCTTTTATAAGCCTGTTGGAATGTCAGGTAGAAAGAGACGTGTAATATTGGATCCCAAACAAATTGAGGTGGCTGATGAACCCTTTATAAGCCGGTTGGAATGTCAGGTAGAAAGAGACGTGCAACATTGGATCCCAAACAAATTGACGTGGCTGATGAACCCTTTATAAGCTGGTTGGAATGTCAGGTAGAAAGAGACGTGCAACATTGGATCCCAAACAAACTGAGGTGGCTGATGAACCCTTTATAAGCCTGTTGGAATGCCAGGTAGAAAGAGACGTGTAACATTGGATCCCAAACAAACTGATGTAATCAGAGTTAAAACAAAGTGTGGATTCAAGATATGCCGCTGTTGACTGTTTGTCTGAGTTCATTTATAAAAGGGCACAAGTTCTTGTGTTAGGAGAAATTTAAACCGAGCATGAAGATAAACACGCCACACCAACGACATTTAGTGGATCTAAGTGAATCTTGGTGGTTATCATCAGAAAAAAAAATATATATATTTGCTCTCGTGCATGCCACGAACGATTTGCGTTTCTTCTGAAATTCATTATCATCGGATAGCAACAGCAAATTTCATATGCCATGTTGATGAGACACCTATGCATGACGATCTCGCCTAAGCTGCTTGGTGATGTGCCATTTAATGTAGCTTTTAATAACACGAATTATACCGCGATCTCCTCGAGGAAGATCAATCGTTTTCTTGTCTGAGGGATTAGCTATGCTAATACCTCAGCTGCACGAAAAGGCACTTCGAATAATTCCTTTGATTTTATAAAGTAGCGCTAAGTAAGCGTAATGCTACTTCAACGTATGGTGTATTTCGGAGTGCCTTTCTCGTTTGATAGAATTTCATTCAATATAGCTGGCTACTGTATAAAAAGCAGGATTAATGACAGGATGTAAAACGATTGTTTGT
The DNA here is from genome assembly GCA_030265315.1 of Mopalia swanii. Classification (NCBI taxonomy): domain Eukaryota; kingdom Metazoa; phylum Mollusca; class Polyplacophora; order Chitonida; family Mopaliidae; genus Mopalia; species Mopalia swanii. The sequence continues at coordinate 7,041 of JARDVA010504967.1, read as the reverse complement.
TTGTTTGTTTGATTGGTGTTTAACGTCCTTTAAGGGTATTTCACTTATATGACGACAGAGACAAAAATAAAACGTACAAACAGATAAGCTTTGTTTCCCTTTAGCTCTGAGAACACCAGGGCAACATAAAGCTCCTCTTTTCTCGCCTCTTACGATCGACTGAGGAGGCCGAGGGAGTATTCTGCCGGACAAGCCAACCCGCTCCCCCACGGGGCGGATGTAAAACGAGGCTAACCACCCAATGTCCATTGTACCTTCCGACGGCCAGCATTTGTGAGATGACATGTGTATGCTTAAGAACTATTTCGTTCGTTGGAAAATAGAGGTTAACGATGGTATGGTGTTCTTCTTTGAAATACAATCTTATTTACACGCTGACTGACTTCACGTGCAAAAGATGTCAAGATACTGATACGTTAGGCAATCTGTTTGAATTCTGACATCAGCATAACGGAATTCTAAACATTTATATGCAAAAAGGAAGTCCATGTCTTTGCACTATTGCACAAATACACTGCCAGTCGTCACTAACCTTATTTGGCTTTAACGTTCGTCAAACATTTACAACTTTCATGTGCCATGTTGATAAGACCCTTATGCATGACGATCTCGCCTAAGCTGCTTGGTGATGTGCCATTTAATGTAGCTTTTAATAACACGAATTACACCGCGATCTCCTCGAGGAAGATCAGATGTTTTCTTGTCAGAGGGATTACCTACGATAATATATCAGCTGCACGAAAAGGCACTTCGAATAAATCCTTTAATTTTATACAGGAGCAATAAGTTACCCTAATGCTACTTCAACGTATGGTGTATTTCGGAATGCCTTTCTCGTTTGATAGATTTTCGTTCAATATAGCTGGCTACTGTATAAAAAGCTAGATTAATGACAGGATGTTAACCGAGGCTTACTGCACAATGTCCATTCACCCTTCCGACGGCCAGCATTTGTGAGATGACATGTGTATGCTTAAGAACTATTTTGTCCGTTGGAGAATAGAGGTTAACGATGGTATGGTTTTCTTTGAAATACAATCTTATTTACACGCTGGCTGACTAACGTTCGTCAGACTTTTCACATTTTGGTGAAAGATACATAGGTGAATAGCAAAACAAAATCTGATTAAACTCACTAACAAGTTCTGCAGTCACCATACAAAATTCCGTGCAATTTATGGAGTCTAAAAATACAGAAAAACAACTGTACTATAAGCCGTTATTGACAGATTGTCTGAGTTAATTTACAAAAGGGCATAACTGTTTGTGTTAGGAGAAATTTAAACCGAGGTTGAAGATAAACACGCCTCACCATCGACGTTTAGTGGATCTAAGTGAATCTTGGTGGTAATGATCAGAATAAAACAATATTTGCTCTCGTGCCACGAATGAGTTGCTGTTTTTCTGAAACTCATTATCAGCATATGACAGCAACAACAATTTTCAAATGCCATGTTGATGAGACAAAACAATCTGGCCTAAGCTGCTTGGTGATGTGCCATTTAATGTAGCTTTTAATAACACGAATTATACCGCGATCTCCTCGAGGAAGATCAGATGTTTTCTTGTCAGAGGGAGTGGCTACGTTAATATATCAGCTGCCCGAAAGGGCACTTCAAATAAATCCTTTGATTTTATACAGTAGCGCTAAGTAACATTAATGCTACTTCAACGTATGGTGTAATTCGGAATGCCTTTCTCGTTTGATAGATTTGCGTTCAATATAGCTGGCTACTGTATAAAAAGCTAGATTAATGACAGGATGTAAACCGAGGCTTACTGCACAATGTCCATTCTCCCTTCCGACGGCCAGCATTTGTGAGATGACATGTGTATGCTTAAGAACTATTCCGTCCCTTGGAAAATATATATTAACGATGGAATGGTGTTTGTTTCGACAATTTTAGCCACATGGTGGGCGGCAGCGCGCGCGAAAGATGTCAAAAGAAGTTACCAAGAGGCTGGTATACATTAGGCATAAAACAATTCCAAAGATGTTTATGCATACAGGAACTCCATGCCCTTGCACTATACCAGAAATACGCGGCCAATCATGAATAACCTTATTAGGTTTCATCTATCGACAAGGATTTCCCATTTAAGCTATCTATTTAACGGCATATTGTTCCACTTGGGTTTGTCATTTCAGCTTTGAATAAATATATCGCTAAAGTGGTATTGTTTTCTCGCAGACAAGGTGCTTCTCGTAGAGAAAGATTCGCCTCCTGTATCTGGGTAACCACTTCAGGTCGTTGTAGTGGGAAGCCGGATAGCTCAGTGGCTTAGCCAGCGACTTCAATCCCCGCTAGCTGGAGACCCGAGTTGGTACACAGGTGAAGTCAGGTACAATTGTATGCCCTCTCTGCACAGTAACTTATTGCGTGTAGAGCTTATTTATTCAAATAGAATTGAACACCGACAAGCACAGGTCAGATGGAATCATGTATCTGATTATTACTAGCCTCATTTCCCTCAGCTTGGCGCGAACGTTGAAATTTGAAATTCAGATATGAAATCAAATGCAAACAAATCAAGTTTAATTGGACCGGATAGACCTATGGTGAAAAATGAACGTGTTGATGATGTTAGTCTGTCCAACTTACCACAATACAGACTATCGTGGATTGATTCCTTTATTGATAATCGATTTCTCTGTCACCAAAGAAAACGCAATCTCGCGATAAACAAAATACGTTGTTTCGTAGGATGATTTATTTAACCGACCGATTGTCCAATAGTACTTAAACCGATTGACGAGTTATCCAGTTAAGAAGATACATCTCCATTAAGTTTAAACCTCCACGTATAAAGGCTGAACTCACACAATCATCGGACCGTGACTTAGTGATCGATCAGCGTGTCCATCTACTTATCCTGCATCCATCTACCGTTCACAGAGTCCGTATGTCGACCTTCAGGTGTAAGAGTGATTGATCGCTTGATTTGTGTTTTACGCCACATTCAGCGGTATACCAGCTATACCTGTGCTATGAACATAGGGAAAATTTATGTATACGTTATTGATTGATTGATTGTTTATTGCAGGACAGTTTTTCTTCCAAACAAGTAGTGCAGTAGTCGAGAAATAACTACTCATTTAAGACAGCATTTATACAATATAGTAAATTCCAAACTATACAATATTATGAAATGTTACGTAATACATTGGTGAATGACAGTGGGAGTTAATGTTAACTTTTTCTCACGTTAAGTGCTTTACAAATAAAATTACTAATATTGACCATTTCGATTTTTATAACGTATTAAATTTAGATATACTAGGCCAGGATAGATAAATCGCTTGAAAAACTGATTACGTTGTGAGCTGTATAATGGACAGCACAATAAAAAGTGGTATTCATTCTTGACCTTTCCCATATTACAGTTTATACATAAACATGCAGTAACTGGTATACTTTCATATCTGCCTTTCTCAACACATAAGCCATGGTATCCACACCTAAAGCGTGCAAACATGTTTACAGTTGTCCACGGTACATAATAGGAGAATGTTAAATAACTAGCTTTACCAAAATTGCTAATCAAATGAATATATGCGAATACCTGGATGATGAATTAATGTTGAAAATCCAGTTTAGAATAAACACATTAAACAATTAACTAAGTGTTCTGAGCACATATCGTTTACAAAAATATATCCATAACCCAGCCATTTTAATAGCTTTCGAATCCCATCACTCCAGTTATAAAATTGTTTGATCCTTATTATCGAGTTTTTCTGGCCAACATAAAAATTATATACAAGGTTAGATTTATTTGACAATATCTTTAGCCAGTAGCGTAAAATACGACTCTTGATATCAACAGTTAAAGGGTACGTTCCGAATTCACCATACTCACAAACGTTCGGGGTGTTTTTAGGAAGTCTAAGTAAGTAATTCAGGTATTGACCTATAAAAAAGAATAGGCTTACTCATGTTATCAAACAATTCTAGTATCGCATACAAGGTGCATGTAAGATACAGTTTATTAAAGCATTGTTTCAATGAATAAACAATTCTCTGTATTTTCGTTATTTTGGGATAACACTTTCTTAGTTTGAACAGATTCTAGTTCAGAAAATTTTGCAGGTTGAAACCCGTCCGGGAATCGAACCCAAGACCCTCAGAGTTAAGCACCGAATCGCCAACAGTAAATACCGGCCACCTAGACCACTCAGTCACCCGGCCTTCTACTTACGTTGTCGAAGTACTTTTGTACTGCATTTGCAGCGATCTGTGTATCGTCTAGAGCATTTAAATAAACGGTCATTTCTCCTTAGCCGATACCATTTTATTGGTGAGAAGTAGAAGGCCGGGTGGCTGAGTGGTCAAGGTGGCCCGCATTTACTGCTGGCGATTCGGTGCCTAACTCTGAGGGTCGTGGGTTCGATTCCCGGACGGGTTTCAACCAGTCTAATTAAAATCAGATCTCAAAAACGCTCCCCGTGTTGTTTGTCGCTTATAGTGAGGTATAACGCAATAACCCCACCTACAATGCCGATTGGTTTCTTAAATTGACCAATCACAGAGCTGCTTCTCAATTCTGGTTTTAACCGATGATTTCTGCCGACGAACCGAAGTTTCCCGACTGCGTATTTTTACATGACCAACGGATGCATGCACGCACAATCAACAAACACCATTAAAAAAATAAATTTTGAGTGGAATGTGATTTTTCCCTATTTATATGCGGCTTACAACATTAACGCAGATGACAATCGGACAACTTCTGCTTGTTTTGGCTGAATTCGTTGTTTATCACGGCCCCGTGTTATCTGTGTTTTTAATGGACAACTGAAACTGTGACCTTTCGTGAACCCCAGTTAGCTTGACAATTCTTTCTTTCTCATTTAGCATTCTAGGTGCTTCTTTCATAGAAAGGTTATATTTCATATTAATTCCCAAATAACAGAAGTTGTCTATAATTTCCAAATTTTCACCAATATAACATATACTATGTAAAGAATTCAAAATTCAACCAGTAGTACGGGGAATGTTTTCCTTTATTCAACAGAGATCATTCAGTCAACGCGCTTCTTTTAAACGTATTAACTAAGGCATATATCAGAATTTGGCAATCCGTCGTCAAATTGTATACGTATATAGCAATTGAGTATGGCGCTCTGTCCAAATTAAACAAACACAAGAATATTTTGGTTATTGCTGAAAACACAAATGCCACTGTATATAATTTTTACTGAATATGCGAATTAATGATAAAAGATGTACAATATCTTCAAAATACACATTATCAACCCAATTATAACATTAAAAAGTCTGGCACATAGACGATGTATACATGTGTTAACTACACGTTTATTCAGGTAGGTACTAATTAAAGTAACACTTGTTTATTTCGCCAACCACTCGCTGCTGTATTAAATGTATCAGACATGGCCAGCTGTATAACGTAATAGCGAAATAACACCTACATTTCACAGTCCTAAATCAATAACCACCTTTGGCTGTCTTTTTGTTACCTTGAATCTGTTCACACTAAGAAGGTGTTGTACGAAAATAACGAGAAACAAAAACACAGGTGGGAATTTTCTGTTCGTGCTGCCCCTTGGGGTAGGATTTGTGCGGTTAACGGACTAACCCAGGATGCTAATGCAATCATTTTGTTTCTGTCACACCCACTTTGGATTCAATTGTGTGGCACTGTTTACTGTCCAATAGTAACATCAGCGAAGTTTACAACAAATGTCCCCCTTTTCAACTAAATGAAAAGTTAAATTCTACCTAAAATAAAAAATAATCAACTTAATAACGAAACGAATAAGTCGGAAATTACGTTATGGCACGAATTTACAGCTGGCGATTGTGTGCTTGACTGACGGTTGTAATTTCGATTCCCGCACCCGTCTGACCCTGCAAAATTGTATCGACCAAGATACGTTCCCACTAATAAAATGGTATCAGTTAAGGAGGAATGACCGTTTATTTAGATTCGCTACACGATACACAGATCCCCACAATTACAGTACAAGAGTACTTCGACACCTTAAAAGCAAAATATACATTTTACCTCAATATTGCAGCGCACTGCTTTGTCATGACCTCTTGACGATGGCCTGGTGCAGCGCCGAGATAATGGTAAAGTAAGGCATCGAATAATTTAGATCATGGAGAGTCTTTAATTATTCTGGGAAACACTATATTATTAAAGATTCAAAACGTGGATCATAATTGACGCAATTTTTGTTTGCCATTACACTACTTGAATGCCATTCAAGATTTAAAACTGGACGTATTTTGTTTCTTTTAAATGAGTTATCAGTTTGAAATTCGTCACAGTAGTAACCTCCTTCGCAAATGTTTGAGTTTTTCGTAACATCTTAGGTATATTTTAAATTACTTATCTATTTACTTCTTATAACATCAAACAGCTTCAAAACCTCGGGAAGTGTTTCGAAGAAGTCAGAAAATCACGATTTCACGATGTATTTGTAATACCAATTTGTTGTATGTTTACAGTAAATAAACAGATTATCATCATATCATCCATTTATATATCACTCAATGTTGCGTACCCTTTCTGTTTTGCTGTTAAACCGTTTTATCGGATAAATATTACATACCGCAGTGAACTTGTTAAACACCGATATATTCCATCAGTAGATATTGTAGAAATAAAGACTTACTCGATTCTGAATATTTACAGCTCAACTCAGTTAATAAGTAAAGCATGCAATGACAACTCTTACATAGGCTGCTTGAAATTATAGATTTCTAATCAAAATGAGGCAAGTTGTTAAAGTATTGTTGTTTTTAAATTTGAAATGTTTGAAATGTTTCATGATAGTTTTACTATTATGTTCGTCATATGGCTACTGTAGTGTTCGTATCAGAAGGCGGCTTTGTTGTTCGTGCTGGAGGTCGTGTTGCAGAGGTTTTATCGGAGGTATATGTGCTTGTCACGAAACAGGCTTGTGTTCCGTGCTGCAGTCCAGTTTGAGGCCAGTGTACCGTCACCTACATGTATGTATAGGGATATCAAATACTTTTGAGGGGGGGGGGGGGGGGGGGGGGTTTTAGT
>JARDVA010504746.1:0-13758 GCA_030265315.1 Mopalia swanii | reverse complement strand
AGCACATTTTCAACCCGATCAGTCAATCAAGCAATAAATTCCATGCAATTTTTTATAAAATTTATTTTAAAAAAAAACAGCCCAATGGCTATAAACAATTCTTGCTTCCTGGTTTTTGTGTGGTACATTTCGCTGAAGTCGTCGTTCGCGAATAAGCTCCCTTAACCGAGCACATTTTCAACCCGATCAGTCAATCAAGCAATAAATTCCATGCAATTTTTTATAAAATTTATTTTAAAAAAAAAACAGCCCAATGGCTATAAACAATTCTTACTGCTATGCCAGGCCGATAGAAGCAGTTTTTTGTTTGAATGACCCTGATGGACGTTAAGATCTGATACATTTAAATGGCGATTAACCGGACCCTCTTGGTTGAGGTTGAAACCCACTGATATTGTTTATTCTTTTGAATTAACCTTTTTACAGAAACTGTAGCAAGGAACGAATTCATAAAGGAATAGTCCGCTATCCAATCATTTAGTCGTTCAGATGTATTGTTTGCCAAATATATACTCAGACATGTTTTGCTAGAGTAAGTTTAACAGAGCATCTTCTTTCACAATGTTACTATCATTGATTTCTGAAACCTGCTCCGATAAGCCTTAGGCTCAACCAGCGTCATTCGATTGATTAAACCCGCACACAGTGGCTTCGAAGGGATCATTGTTAAACCCTATGCTTCATCCTATAGGTGACGTAATGTCTTTTACAATGAGTCCATTCAGCCGGGCCACAGAAATAGCATTTAAGACCCAAAGATTACTGCTTGTTGTGCGCGAGGCATGGTAATTGTACTGAATATATCGATTCGACTAATGAAACCAAACATGATTGATTAATTGCAATTTTATCTACTTTAGTGGTAAAAAGCAATGGTGACAGATATAGTAATAAAGTGTTAGTTAACGACCAGATTGTATTTCATATTTGATGTACGAAGCACAAAAGACTATACCGTTATCTATTAGCGACTAGCGACAACCGTTAGATGGTGCTCCAAAATATAGTATGTCGGAAACATTATTATGAGTTATGAAAAACTGAATTGATAGAAGGTAAGTGACAAAATATTAAAACACAATAAAGACACAATGCCGTATTGCCGTTTTAACAAATGCCAAATAAATTTCGATTATGAAGACATAGTTTTCCCAAGCCTTCAAATGGTGACATATGTTTGAATCACTAGAAGTAACTTATTTTATTGTAAACAAAATTATCACTTTTCATTGTTTGGCAATTTACTTAAATTTAATTTACTTAAATCTTCATTGGGAGCATGATATGTTTGACCGTAAAATGAACACTGTGAAAGTTACTACCAAACAATCAATGAGACAGGAGACTAATGTTATTGTCTTATATAGCTTGATCCTTGATCCCCATTATGTTCTTGTGTTCCGTAGTTTAGCCTCACATTAAGTCCGCATGTAATACTATTCCAGTGTTCGTATAGACATAACGAGTAAAAACCGGCTATGCTTAATAATATATGTAAGATGTTCCTTTCGCACATAGATGCGGCTCACAAACACACACTATTGTACACACCATGAAGTTTAGGAAAGTGTATCTGCTCAACAAATCAACCAACTCATCAAACCTATCAAACAATTTAACCAATCAAACAATTAAGCCAATCAAACAACGAATCCAAGCAACTCATCAACTCATCACCTCAGACAATTACAGAACTCAACTGGTCAAATAACTTAAGGAATTAAACAAGTCCTCCAATCAAATAAATCGACCATTCAAACAACTCAACCTATCAAACAACTCCACCAATCAAACAACTCAATCTATCAAACAACTCAACCACCAATCAAACAACTCAACCAATCAAACAACTCAACCTATCAAACAAACTCAACCAATCAAATAACTCAACCAATCAAACAACTCAACCAATCAAACAACTCAACCTATCAAACAACTCCACCAATCAAACAACTCAACCTATCAAACAACTCCACCAATCAAACAACTCAACCAATCAAACAACTCAACCAATTAAACAACTCAACCTATCAAACAACTCAACCAATCAAACAACTCAACCTATCAAACAACTCCACCAATCAAACAACTCCACCTATCAAACAACTCCATGCACCAATCAAACAACTCAACCTATCAAACAACTCAACCAATCAAACAACTCATCCTATCAAACAACTCAACCAATCAAACATCTCAACCAATCAAACAACTCAACATATCAAACAAGTCCAGATGGCTATCGTTATACAAAAAAAATGGTATACGTAATGTCGAGATGGACGCTTCTGGTTGTCCAGCTTCTAGCACATGGTACACCGCTTAATGTGTCACTTCCGATATAGTTGTCAATCGATGTGCTCAAAGATTTGGATGAACGTGTCTTATAGGAGCTTATTTTGGACACTCGTATATGCTCTCTGGGTTGGATGCTACCCATGGAAACAACATATCTGGGGATGAATCTTTCCTGGAATTACTCTCCTTGGTGGCATCCGCTTCCAACTAAATTGTACGATACAAGTTGCCTACGAAACTGGCATTGCTATCGCCAAAACATTTAGAAAATATTTTTAATAAATTATCAAATATTATACTCATTGTCATGTGTGAATGCAGGGGATGTAATAACGAAAGTGTAATCGGAATGTCTTATGGAGTTAAGTAAATAAAGTTGTATCGTTTTGTTATACTTATACATTCTGTTGATAGTAATACAGATGACCATTTAGTTATTACTAAAGCAGTATGTATATGGTTAAAATCATGATTTCAAATGAAACAATATTTCCCATGGGTTTCTACATAGTTGATAAATCTTAAAAGTCTCTCATCATTCGGTTCATTAGAATGTTTGTGAAGGATTGAATTATCTATCAATTTGACAGATGAATCTCCGGGGTAACTAGTGCAACGTCAGATCGCTGCCACGTCTACGGATTTGTGTCGAAAGCGATTGTAACACGACGTATTTGTATGAATAATTCTCATCTTGGATGACCGAACCATGCAAACTACCAACGAAGTGAATCCGACTGGTCAACGAATCGATCACTCAGATATCTTAACTGCCTCACGCACACTTGCGTTTGTTTTGATAAACGCTAGGGTTGTTAAACAACACCAGGAGGAGAAAAAGCTGTTTTCATGAACAACAGAGCACGATCCTAAACAATGTTAGTGTCATTGATTTGTGATATCCTAGTGGCGATTATCCTCTGGCTCAGTCCATGCACAGCCAGCTCCCATCACGCTGATTAATTGGGTTTTCATTCCGGCACACTCCGCTTGAGACGCTATTATTGTTGAAAGTAAAGTGTCTGGGGGTCATCCTCTGTAACATACGTTCCGCGACATAAAGTCTCCGGACATCCGTAGGTTAAGAGAACGAGAACAGCTGTACTAAAAAAATACTTAGCGTATTCGGGTCAACTTCTTGCGAGCCCACTACTTGTACTATACGGCGTTTTAAGGATACTTTACACCCCCCCCCCCCCCCCACACACACACACACCACCACCACTACCCCTCAGATAAAAATTTGCGATTTTTTTATTATTGCATATTCAAAAAATTATTATACCTACAGAATTGATTTTAGCACAGTTCATCTGAACATATACAACTAAAGAGTGTCATTCAGATTTTTAATATCTTTTTTGTTTTTTACAACTAGATATACATGTATTTTTATTAATCAAGAAGTTGTTATCCATACTAAGTTGTTCCTTATGATACTTTCAACTTTTAAATGCCACTTAAAGAAGCTGGTTATAAGAAGTTGAAATTTCCCTATTTTGACTCATTTTTTTTATTTGTGACATTAAGCACAATATTGCAAGAAAACTAAGACAACCAGAGAAAAAATGATTGACCGTCTTTTGGTTCATATAATTTATTACATGTTGATGTAAAATTGAACAGTTGACGTAAATGGTGTAAAAAAAAATAGCAGCTTGAAAAAGAGGTAGCAAAAATTTCCTTCTTATTCAAATTTGTCTTGTCTGTAAGTTTTAGAAAAAAATTTGTATTTAATATTATTCTTCCAAAAAAGACGATTCAGAATATATATACTAGTACATGTTTTCAAAATTCACAGAAGTTTAGACGTAAACCGGCGAAATGTAAAAACACTCTGGAGAGGAGGGGGGGGAGAGTATTTTATTGTTATTTCTCTCATATTACGTCATGTCTGACAATGGATGACGGAAACCACACTTGACACCACTGGCAACTTACCAAGACAAGACTGGATAAAAACATTATTGTTTTTATTGTGAGCACAGTTGCAATTGCCCTTGTTTGCTTTATCAGACATGTCTTTAAAATTGAGTTTTAACTTGATTATGCACAGTAAAGCACAATTTAGCGGCATATAATTATGTTCCTCTAATCGTATAGATAACGGTTCTCTAATGTGTGACCCGTACCCTCCAGTGAGGAATAAATTAAAACTACTATCCGACTTTCATACATTATATATCCCGGTCACGAATTTGTCATCATACTTATCCCATAACTCCAGATTTTTTTAGTTATTGCCATGACAATTTAATATATAGTTTCGCTTCGCTCGTAGCAAAGACAGGCCGATTTGAGTTGATGACCGGACACGTAACAAAGACAAGCCATTATGAGTTGATGACTGGGCTCGTAGCAAAGACAACTCATTTTGAAATGATGACCAGACACGTAACTAAGACACGTAATTCTGAGTTGATGACCTAGCTCGTAGCCGAGACATTTCATTTTGAAATGATGACCAGACACGTATCAAAGACACGAAATTCTGAGTTGATGACCGGGCTCGTAGCCGAGACAACTCATTTTGAAATGATGACCGGACACGTAACAAAGACAAGCCATTCTGAGTTGATGACTGGGCTCGTAGCAAAGACAACTCATTTTGAAATGATGACCAGACACGTAACAAAGACACGTAATTCTGAGTTGATGACCGGGCTCGTAGCAAACACAAGCCATTCTGAGTTGATGACCGGGCACGTAAAGACACGTCATGCTGAGTTGATGACCGGACTCGTATTAAAGACAAGTTATTCTGAGTTGATGACCGGACTCGTGGCAAAGGCAAGTCATTCTGAGTTGATGACCGGGCTCGTATAAAAGACCAGTTGTTCTGAGTTGATGACCGGGCTCGTATAAAAGACCAGTTGTTCTGAGTTGATGACCGGACTCGTATAAAAGACCAGTTGTTCTGAGTTGATGACCGGACTCGTATAAGAGACAAGTTGTTCTGAGTTGTCAACCGGACACATAACATAGACAAAACATTCTGAGTTGATGACCGGGCTCGTATTAAAAACAAATCATTCTCAGTTGATGAACGGACACGTAATAAAGATATCAACATCGCTGAAGCTTCTTTGTCCGTAATGTAATAGATTTTTGAAGACGCTTACGAAAGTTATCCGACTTTCGAGGTTTCACGAGAAGATGACAGTAAGATAGCATCACTGTGTCCCGCTGTAATCAAGGGGGGCGTTAGCTAAATTAAAATGTTTTACCTAATGTAAATTAGTTTTGTTCTGGTTGATGGAAACACATGTTGCCTTGGAAAGCAACATGATGTTGCATAATGTCTGCAATAATACTAATGCTGGGCGCTGTGGCGTGGAACATTGAGCATTAGTCTCCTGACTGTCAACGTTATCTCATCTAAGCTCACACGAGAGCGTCTCCTGCAAAGCAGACGCCTTTTCCGTCACGTGAAAGAAGGATTTAATTTAAGTATATTTCTCGCATCATTTGTACCATTTAAAAAACTTGTCATCAACACTAGACTGTATCCACATTCAATAACAAAATAAGCACTGCCTATTTGAGAATTAAGCATTACAAAAAATGCAGCACTTGTTTTGTTATACCAAATGTATTTGTTCCAGTGTTTAGGACAAGTTTTATTAGTGGTAAACGTAAGCGAAATAAACCTACACTGTGGCCCTCTGTGACAGCGAGCCGGCATTTGTGCTGCAAGATAACACCGACAGAGTAGACGTCCGGGGCCAGTTGCTCGAAAGACGATTAATCGCTAACACCTGATTAAACTCTACTAGAGGCTGAGACAAAGACGTTTAACGGGACGTCACGTCATCTTCTTGCGCATGAAATTATATAATGCTTCGAGCAGCCGGCCTCTGCTTGCGGGAAAATAAATTTGACACAGAGTGTAATAATACGATTTATCAGCCCTCGACAATCGAAATTAACTCGCGCTCGTTGAATATGAACTGTCTCATGCTGACAAAGCTTGTTGATCCATCAAACAACGAGTATTTGTATTAAAAAAATATCCTTGTCGAATTTGCCGCTGTACTAAATTATTGTTGGCGATGCGGTAACGTCAACAAAAGAGCAAATTTGTCGCTGATATGCATGAAATTTGTCGGGTTTAGAACAAGACAGTACTATTTTATTGTGGGAGTTGAATGGTTCATTATTCACTACTACCGAAAACTCTCACACATATCTGCAGTCTTCAGCTGATAGTTTCTCAAATATTATATCCGAAAATAGTTAAAGCGAATCCTGCAAAAGAAATAAAAACAAAATTTAGCACTGAAAGCATTTTGTTATCTGATCTATAGACCAGAGTAATCGATGAGCCTTCCAGGGTTTGACCCGTGCTTTAAGTCAGGTCATGCGAGCCGCGATATTTCACGTAACTCACTCCATGTCCTGGTACCTCCTGCATTCATTCTTATTTAAGCATAATCGGAACATAACAAAGATCGCAATTCTCCCTTCCACTCCTACAGTTGCACTCAACAACAACAGAAGATATAGCTCTGACAGGTAGGCATTCAAACCAAAGCTACAGACTTTGAACGAGATTCTCAGACACCAAGGAGAAGAGAACCAGACCCCCATGCCCTATTCTGTCTCCTGAATAAATATTTATTAAAAAAAAGGTAAGGCAGAAAATCAAGAGACATAAATCCATAAAATGTCATGTTCCTGTCCATTCAAGTCTGACATTACTTCCCCTTGAAGGTGGAGATTTGCCTTTGGCTGTCAAATACCAATATAGATAACTGTCAACCGTCACAGAGCTTGACATTTTCCACAAAACATTGCTTCGCGGAAGTCCCATGTAGTCAACTGGTATACTAAATGTGCGAAGTGTTGTGAAATTTCGAAGCCATACATGGCCAATTCTTAGCTTCCTGTCCTTATTCCTGCCCTTAGATACATATATTAATATACATATTCCTGCCCCCGCTCTAGCAATAGTTATATAAGTTTGCCAACTGCAAAACGTGTAACATAGATACATGGTGAATGGTCGCGTACCTTCTTGCATTCAGTTTACATGATAGAGAGAGACCACGTCGTGGCTCATTCGATTTAGCATTTGTTTAAAAGAATAAACAACTTCTCGTTAACGTTGAGTATAGAGAAAATGCTGGGGGTTTTCTGATCAGGACAATTTTTATTTTACCTTTCACAAAGCTGAGTGATTAGATTTAGAGTTTCACTAATTTATGACACTCGCCATAGCCGTGCCGATTGTCACATTAACTGTCAACACTATCCTCAGCCCAATTTTAACCAATCACTTCGATTGTTTTGAAAATGTCAATGAATACTATGTCGTGCATGTATCTCTGTAGACTTCTTATACAATTCAAAGAGATACACTGTAAAAAAATTACACTGTTTTTTTACCGTGAAAAGTGCTGGCAAATTTGTGACCAGTGCTTTTCATTGTTAAATTACAAGCTTAATAGTTCGTATTTTTACACCTGAAATACTGGTATATTGACAGTAGAAACTACTTAAGATTAACTGCAAACTATCACTGTAAAAAAAAACACTGTTATTTTACAGTGAAAAGCGCTGGCAATTTTGAGACAAGTGTTTTTGACTGTAAAATTACAGGCTTAATAGTTCGCATTTTACACCTGAAATACTGAAATTCTACTGTCAATTTCACAGTAAATGTGCACAGTACTGCTGTAATATTACAGCAGAAACCGTCAACAAGTGCCATGTTTACCGCACATCAACTAATTTTACAGCAAATAATTCGCAAGAAACATTACAAAATATTAATGCAATTTCACTGGAGTTGGTTTGTTACATAACAGCCAGAACTGCTGTTTCCATAAACACCGGAAAACAGTGTAAACATTTTTAACAGCAACAGCAACATTAAAACAGGTTTACTGCGAGGTGTAAATTTACAGTGACTTTAGTGAAATTACAACACATTTTGTAAGAATAGCATCGAAAAGTGATGTAAAGCTTTTTACAGCGCAAAGTACTGTACCATTATACACTGTTTCAGGCTGTAAATTTACAGACATTTCTTACAGTGTATGTATTCTCATTATTACGCTAGCAGAACTAAAGACAGACCTAGTATGTGCTATCAAGTTCAAAAGTGGAAAATGTGGATTTTTTTTATTATTGTTGGTTTACCAGCGTACACCTGTACAAAATGCAAAGCCTTGGTTCAAGTGAATTAACCCCGGGTATCATGTTAAACTCGAACCAACGAGACATTGTAGAGTTAACGATCTTTATTTTCTTGTAACGTTAGGAACTTCAATCCTTCAGTTCTATTTATTTTTCAGTGAGTCCAAAACTTTGTTACATAACCATTATTCATTAGTACCCAGTTTCCAACGTCAACCGTAAGACAACTGCCTATGTAATGCGTTAGGCACATTTGTATATAGCTTAGGACTCCAAATGATATTGCTTTAATGTTATTTCTCTCATATTATACCATAAACTCCAGATGTTTTTAGTAATTTCCGTGACAATTTAATATATAGTTTCGCTTCGCTCGTAGCAAAGACAGGCCGATCTGAGTGTATGACCGGACACGTAACAAAGACAAGCCATTCTTAGTTGATGACCGGGCTCCGTAGCAAGACAAGTCATTCTGAGCTGGTCATTGAGCTCATTGCAAAGACAAATCATTCTGCTTTGATGACCGGGCTCGTAGCCGAGACAACTGATTTTAAAATGATGACCGGACACGTAACAAAAACCCTTATTTCTAAAAGTAATGAAAGTTATAAAACATTAAATAAGTAAAACACAATAAAGCCAATTGGCAAAAAAATATATAAAATGCGATATTGCTGTTTCTACAAATTTCACATTAATCTCCCTTGGGAATACAAAATTTTCCATCGCTATCAAAATATATCAACGTACATTATTCATTAGCACACAGTTTCCAACGTCAACCGTGAGACAACTGCCTTTATAAGACACATTTGTATAGCTTATGACTCCAAATGATATTGCTTTCAAAGTTGTCATTAAGAATGATGCAAAAATGAAGCTGTTTTTTTCTGTTTTTGTTTGTTTTTTCGGTTAAAACCCTTATTTCAAAGAGTAATGAAAGTGATAAAACATTAAATAAGTAAAACTCAATAACGACAATTGACAAAAAAATTTACAAAATGCGATATTGCTGTCTCTACAAATGTCACATAAATTTCCCTTGGGAAAACAAAATTGTCCATCGCTATCAAAATAAATAAACGTATATTCGTCGTGGGTGCAATTTTCGCCATAATATCTTCATGAGATAACACATACTGACAAAAAGTTAGATAAGTGGGCCTGGCGTAATTTTTTGTGTTACTATTGTAATTGATGGCATGCAGTTTTTAACCCAATGGATTTCCGCTCACACAGTAGGAACTGCATTCGGTATCACGCCTAGATCGTTAACTGTTCCGTCGGAAATAATGGGTTATATCCATGCAGTTTGGTTAGCTTTTATTAGGCGGCTTATCCCAGGACTTCTTAATTCCAGTTTATGGCATTTTTTCTTGCCATTGTTTGGCGCTAGTGTCATTCGACTGTCTTAAATAGATTTACCTTTGTCGTAAACCCACACACAGACACACTCACTATTCGTTCAATTATGTAATCCCAGCAGTTAATTTCATGATGTGGGTTAAGATAGTTGCAGTGTGAAAATACAAAATGTAACAAATGATGAAAATGTAGTCTCATACTTGATGCATGGAGTAAGCATTCTGTTTTGTGTATTTAAGTAATACATGTATTTACAGTACGTCTTCTCGGCTTGAGGAGCCCGAGGCTGTGTTTCAGTCATTAGCGTCCCAGAATCATTATTTGATGTACCGATCACATGATCGAGTCGCTTTGTAGTCACAAAAGACATCTACTGTAAATACAGAGGTGGTTATATACTTAATTCCCTCTCATTATTTAAGCAGTATAAGAAATGGATACTCGGTCCTTACTCGGCGAAATATCATTGGGGACTATGCTAAACCCTAATCGAACATACAAACAATCTCCGATAGAGTTCAGCTCACACCAGTTATCCTGTACCCACAGTGGTAACTTCCAACAATGAAACAATATCTTCGTTATGTCGACACTTTTTTAGAATTTATTCAGAAAATTTTGTAAATTGTACATTTCTTAAACCAGTCCGGAAATTGAACCCACGACCATAGACAGTCTAAATTGGACAACTGACCCTCTTGAAACAAAACTGGATGTTCTTGCATTGGATCTCAGGACAAGTGTCAGTCTTCAGAATTTTCTGAACTAGATTTTGTTCAAATTCAATACTGTTAATATTCATTTTCTAATAAATAAAAATCTGCAATAGGTGACAAAAAAGGTTCCTAATCAATTCCGATCGAGAAAATATTACATGTAAATCAACACTTCAGGCCGCTGGTTTGATTTTGCCGGAGTTTTCTGGACATATACCTATATTTTAATATTCTAGTTCCGAAGTTCCGTTCCTAGTGCAGGGTTTGTATGAGCTTTGCCTTCGTGGTTATAAATGTGGGCTTTTGCCATCGGTTCACCATTTTCAAGACCGCTTGTTGATTATATCAATTAAATTACCGCTATTTGCGAAATAAACCCCCAATATAGCAAATATGGAATTATTTATTAGGTCTGTAAATTACGTTAAATTGTATAAGGCTAACTTTAATTCCGCTCAATGCGGGCAATTGTATCGATTTGCCATAACTGTGTGAGAGTTGACATGATGATTGGTGATGCACAGTATCTGACATGTTTATAAATCTTCCGCTTCTAAGGTGCGAAGGGTTGGGAGGGGGCTTCGTGTTGTCCTGGTACTCTTGGAGCTAAAGGTCATCAAGAAAC
Source organism: Mopalia swanii (assembly GCA_030265315.1). Taxonomy (NCBI): domain Eukaryota; kingdom Metazoa; phylum Mollusca; class Polyplacophora; order Chitonida; family Mopaliidae; genus Mopalia; species Mopalia swanii. The sequence continues at coordinate 2,613 of JARDVA010504746.1, read as the reverse complement.
CGATCGGTTTGTGACGTCCCTGTGCTGTGTCCTGTGATTGGGCTGTTTTTTGTTGGGTTTTGTTGTCGTGTCTTGTCGTTGTTTGTTGTCAGTCGTAACGGAGTGGGTTTCTTCACCAATTGGCCAGACCCTAAAAAAAATCCCTTCTAAATGCCCTGCACAAATATAGATAATAAGGGACACAGCTTAGCGGTATTAATGAGACAACTATCCCCGCTTTGTTCATCGCTGTTCCAAATCCCTCCCTTCACATACTCGCACTGCATGAGCGTTCCGATAGTTAAAATCACATTGAAACAAAAACAGCATATACTTTAAATAAATAAATACATTATCCTTAAATAAACTTGTAGTGTTGCGGTATTTTCAATTCACAAGGGGGTAAACACATGTTACATCCAAGCGTACGATTCTTCATCTATATCAAATTTTCGATAAGAAAAAAAAAGCCTATAGTGTTGTTACATAGCGTCAATATTGTCCGGCCTTATTCTTCTTCAGTTTGTATTCTATGTTAGTGAAAACTTGTGTGCATGTTACAAATGGGGTGAAGTTGTGCAAGATGTAATTATGAGGCTCCGTCGATCATTTTTTCCCAGAGTTATTGCTTTTTAACAAGCCTATAGTGTTGTTACATAGGGCCAATATTGTCCGGCCTTATTCTTCTTCAGTTTGTATTCTATGTCAGTGAAAACCTGTTCTTGTTACACATGGGTTGAAGTTGTGCAAAATGTAACCATCGATCATTTTTTTTCCAGAGTTGTTGCCCCTTCACTTTGTAACATAGGGTCAATATTGTCTGGCCTTATTCTTCTTCAGTTTGAATGCTATGTAAGTGCAAAGTTGTATGCATGTTACCCAACGGGAGAAAATGTGCAAGACGTAATTATGAGAATCTATTGATCATTTTTTCCAGAGTTATTCCCCTTTAATGAATGCTGTAATATTAAAGATAGGTACAATCTATCCAACTTTGCACTTTAATTTGTACATATGCTGTTTTAATGAGTTATTCCCCTTTAATGAACGCTCTAATATTAAAGATAGGTACAATCTATCCAACTTTGCACTTTAATTTGTACAAATGGTGTTTTAATGAGTTATTCCCCTTTAATGAATGCTGTAATATTAAAGATAGGTACAATCTATCCAACTTTGCACTTTAATTTGTACAAATGCTGTTTTAATGAGTTATGCCCCTTTAATGATTGCTGTAATATCAAAGATAGGTACAATTTATCCAACTTTGCACTTTAATTTGTACAAATGCTGTTTTAATGAGTTATGCCCCTTTAATGAATGCTGTAATATTAAAGATAGGTACAATTTATCCAACTTTTCACTTTAATGTGTACATATATGCTGTTTTAATGTACATGTAGGTACAATTCGTCCAACCTACTACTTCCACATTTTCAAACAGCCTGTCTGTTCCTCCGCCTTTTAAAACAAAACAAAGCTTTAATCATGCGTGTGTTTTATATCACACCATATGTACATGTTGGTTTACATGTAAAGCTCAATTAAACAACTCTGACTGCATGTAGAGGTATACTTACACTTTAAAGTATTCCCTAAGTGGACCTGTAATAGCTGTCCATTTAAAAGGCGCAGCAACGCACTTTATAACACATACCGTGGGGTTATTCGTTCTCGCAGAACAGTTCTAGTTTTATCAAACTTGCAGAACAAATAGGAAATTGGTTGTCGCAAATAGTTTAAAACATGTTTACTTCAAATTAACTATAATTCAGTTGCATCAACATATCAGAAAAATTGTTCTTAAAAGACTTTTTCTGCGGCGTATTTCGCTGTTTTACAGTCTGATGGAGTTGTCATAGCAGCACACGATGCTAGGGGAGGTAACTTCCTATTTCTGATTGGTTGATGACAGTTTAATGCATACACGGGGGGGGGGGGGGATTACCATTTTAATGCAGCTGGAGATCTATATTTTCCGTCTTTTTTCGGGTTAGAATGGTGATTAGACCGTCGACATCGGCCAAAGGGGTGTTATTAAGATCTCTATCGTCATCTTGACACCTCGGCAAAACCCTTGACGCCTGCGGCGGGCCGGGTTTTGACTTGATGCAAAAAACACCCACTGCATATGTTTCAGGTAGTGATACGGATGCACATTAGAAATTAATCAATCAATATGTGTTTTATGAAATGTTAAGACATACAAATGAAAACATTTTTGATTTGTCTATGAAAGCCATACTCATCTATACATTTAGCAGATAAATATCCCGTGTATTTCTATAGTGCTATGTTATATTCCTGTTCTATGCGTATACATGTAAGTTTAAAACGACTGAACCAGTATGAATTTCGAGAAAAATATTCCACGTGTAACTCCACCAATGAACGAGCCAAGTGGCCAAATAAGAAAAGGAATAAATCATGCAGACTTTACATTTGCTTCATACATACCTCCGTGTGTTTTGATCAACTATAGTTACAAGTGTTCAACGGCTCAAAACGATAAAAAGCTAATTTTATCAATAACAGAGTGTGGTGTACTCCGATAATACCTCACTAAACCAGGCGCCTTTCCACTGATTAAAATGGTTTACATACAGGCACACTCCGCTTGCAACGTTATTTCTG
>JARDVA010504304.1:0-13781 GCA_030265315.1 Mopalia swanii | reverse complement strand
ATATAGAAACGAAATTTAGACTTTCCTGCCAGGTGGCGCTACTTGTAGTCCGACATACGCCAAAACTAATCAAAAGCGACGTCTTATCACATAGAATACTCATATAAAGTTTGATTCTAATTCGACAAGAAGTTTTCAAATTAACAAACAGAAACGAAGTTTAGACTTTGTAATCGCTGAGTGCGATTACAACTAATGGCATTTTGGGAAAACGTTGGCCCAAAGTTTTATCAATTCCCCTCTCGAACATCAACGTAAAATCGTTATACTAAAGCGTACGTTTATTACAACTTGGCCGGATAAAATCAGATGGGATAAAAGGTATTTGATGTAACATGCGTGTATCCCTGACACACTAACAGTATACAGTTATGGTGTTTGTGTTCATATCAGTCTGTCAATATTGATTCTTAACATTTTCCTTAGTGGCTTTGAAGCTTTTTATCAGCTAAAAATGATACACAGATACCAATTTTGGTTGAATCCATAGCTGTATTGAAAGCTTAGCTGTAGCAAAGAGTAGAATTAAACAGCCTTCTTTCTTGTTTTATCGTTGATTATTAGTTCTTTTTACTGGGACCTAGAGAATTTGCCTGTTACACGTCTTCCACCAATTTGTTTGGTTAACATTACTATGATGCTGTTGCTCACAAAGTGTTCACAGATGATTGGGAAAAACTTGTGGCACCACACCAATGATGATTAAGTTAACCGATCATTAGGCGACCCTGGCCTATGTTGATCCGCCTACATGTCCCGGGTGCCCTTTCAGAAGAGTAATGATGCTGTATCTGCTTAGCACTGGAGGAAAATTAACTTTGTTACATTATCAAAAATTTTCGCATTTATGATTATGCTAGTGTCAATTATTATTGGAATCACGGTCGCCTGGCTTGTAAGTATCTGCTATTTATTAACAAAACCAAACGTTTTTATTGAAGGATAAATCATGTGCGAAAAGCTTCAAGAACTCGGCACAACTCAGATATAGAAATTGGTGTCTATTGTCAACTACGGCGTATTGGTAAGATTACCATTGGCGAACATCCAAATTGTAATCAATCATATGTCTTAATTTGGCGTCATCCGAGAGACCATTTTTTTCCACGCTTTGTGTTTATATCCAGCACATTGATCTTTGCGGAAAGTTCAGAGCTGTGTCTGGACACTATTTCTTATGTCTGATACTAGTATTTATATTAGGTAACTTTATATTTCAAAATGGAGACAGTAATAAAGTTTTCCTGGAGTGATAATTGTTTGCAGATTTGTGCAATCTTTGTGGAAGAAGACATAAGGCATTTTAAATCTGGATGGTGTTAAAGACAGCTTTGTTTATTTGCAGTCATGAACTCAGCGGGAACTAAATCTTACCAAGAGAGAATTCTATTTCCGGTACTTGAGACATTCGTGATTGGTTTAAATAAATGTGTTTCTTCTCAGAATCTCGGAATCAAGAAACAACACCCACTAAATGTTAAGTTTTATATTAATGGTTTGAAGACGAGTTTCTTAACTTAGTTGACATTGGTGTACATTAGTGATATAGCTTCCTCAATTACCAAGAAAATAAAATAACTACGATTTATCGTAAATATAAGTTTATTTCGATTCTCTTTTCTGCATCTACACCGTTCGACGAGTAGGTCTTAGCAGAAGTCTATCAAGAAGAAGTATGAATCCCGCCATTACCCAGTCTCAACAGCATTGTGACTTTCAGTGGATTATCATAGTGCCATATGACTCATTGCTCAAGAAATGGGGGCTTTCGTTCGTTTCTCGAAGTTTGAATGTCATAATCCACTGACGCCTTATGTGTAAAACATAAACTTTGAAAAGCGGTGGAAATAGTTTTAGCATGATTTATCCATGATTCCACATACAATTCATGTCCTTTGAGGTTTGTCTATGTCTCGCTAGTGGGCGCTAGTCTGGTCACAATAACGTTGAGACTGTGTAATGGCTGGTTTAATACTTATACTTGATAGACTTCTGGTCTTAGGTAATATTTTGTGTTAAAGAATTTTGGGTAACTGAATTATTAAAACTTTTCGGTAATATAAATTGGTCAGGTCTTCAATTGATTAAAAGCTTTAATTTTTTTCCAATAATTTTGCAAAAACGAAAATGCTGGAATTACTTTTTACTACACCAAGTACAAAAATAATCTGATCATCCTCGGTCGAAGCTAAAAGAGATCTTGTTGTATTCATGGTTATATCTGAACAGCATTACGGTTGTGTCGGTTGTCATTACGCGGATATATAAGAAATAGGAAACTAGACTAGCAAGTGTGTATCGTTTTGAGGTTAGTTTGCCTGTAGATTCAAATCACATTTTAATGACACGACAAGACATTAAGAGTAACTTAATAATGTGTGTTAATCTAATCGTCTTATGGGGTGAGGAGGATTCCGGGCTGACTTACTGGATTACATCTCTGATGGAACGGTTCGGGCATCAGTCCAATAACAATTGTGTTTTAGTTACAGGAACGTCAGCAACCAATTACAGGCAAGACGCGATGAAGTTTGTCTCAATAGTTACATTGAGTATGGATTCCATTTGATCATTAGCTATATTGTCCGTAAACAAAATCATAAGTAAGAATACTTTCTCTGGCCGCTACAGCCGAGTCATGAATTCTATGTGGGTCTGTCTGTTTGACGGGGAGAGTAAAGACTACCAATGCTCTCTTGAAACGCACATGTTTATTAGAAAATGAAATAGGATCATGCGATGAGCTATGTGCTGTTGTTAGAATCATTGAAGATTTTGTCGCGATTCAGCTTCAGAATTTAAGAACACGAAATTTTGTCAGCATCCAATATGAGAGTTCCCCATTCAGCCAACTTTTGAAGATGATTGACAATATTGTCTACGTAAATACAGGCCAATAACAAGATAGGAAACTGGGTACATTAACCAACAAGCAGTAGGAAAATCGATTGTAAGTAGAGAATTCTGTGGCTAGGATGTTTCATTGACGCCCAATTTATTACAATATACGTATTTCAACAAACTTCTGTGCAAAATTCATGTAGACATCACTATCCTTAAGCTATATATAGACTGAGAACCGATTCAAGGCATAACCGATACAGAAGTGTATGATGAAGTCTTATTTGATCATATTCGGATTTATAACTGTAGTGTCGAACCAGAAGATTGGATCTGACATTGGTAAGTGGTTTTCTATTTTATTACTTCTTGACACAATTCACAACATTTCTAAAAAATATTTAGCAAGTTTCTTTTTCTCGTAATGAATTCATCTGTAGGGTTTAGAACGAAATACCTATTGGATAACTGGTCTTGTCGAACTACAATTTTCTTTGTATGTCAATGATCGATGTTTCTGTAGAACCAATAATATCGGCTTTAACGATTAAATCTTTGTGAAATGGACCAATAAATTTATTGTTGAAGACATTTTGAATTTCCGACTCCTGTAAAGTTCTCAACAACTCTACAGTTTATTTGTTTGTTTGATTAGGGTTTAACGCCGTACTTAAGGTTATTTCACTCACGTGACGGCGCGCCAGCTGAATATGTCACGAATGTACTTTACAGAACTTGAAATCTAATAACATTCAGATAAAAAAAAATAGGTAAAATTACATACAACAAATACACAAATTTTGATTGAATCTGTATATTGACCCTTATAAATTGGAGACTTCAATCCGAATTAGTCATCTTTTGTTTTAAGGTTAGGTATTGGTTCGTATTTTCAGAAATCAATGTCATTGAGACTTTGGTCTTGCGATACGTTCGATCATAACAGATGTCTTTGGTGTTATTTTGGCGCAGTATTTAGGAAAAGTGTCCGAATAATGGCCACGGCCAATACGAATCTAGTTATCAATAGATTTTCGTTAAATGCTGGTATATTTTATACGTACCACACTTGCAGCAAAAAGCCATGTCAAGTTTGCATAATACGACTGTCCACTACATCAGTATTTATGACTTAACCATATATACAACGGTGTGATTCCAGATAATAAATTTAAATACTTTTAATTAATTTTTTTTTAATCAGAAATTTATTATTCGGGTTATGTTATTTGTCATCAGGTGCAAGGTGACATAGTTTACACACAGGATGTAGCTGCCGGCAAGGCTTGACAAAAATCAAACATCATTTAAGCAAGATATTAAGTGGAAATGAATTGACCAATAATATTGTAGTACTTATGTTACCTATTTATGCACAGATAACGCTCACCATCAAAGTTGACCCTAGTCTTCATAAGTTATAGCTAATGAGCAATATATTGATTGAAAACGAATCGACCAATCAGAATGCGGTGTAGTAATAACTTTGCATGGTTTTCGCTCACTTTCGAACTTGACCTCCGTCTAAATATATGGTAACTGTTGAACAATTAAAAAAAATTATGTGATAAAATAAATTTAAAAAAATCAAGAAATCGAATCTAAGTGTGGAGCAAATACGCTTATGTCTTGATCATCTAGTGATGTTCAAAGAGAATCGAGGCATATTTATGATGGTTCTTCCTTGTGAATGTATCACGAAATTGAATTAACTTGGCTTTTATGATCGGGTGTAGATTGTCAACAAATCATCTAACCATGTTTGTAGCTCCGGTCCTGGTTTATATCAGGATACCCCCGAATCAAACACAGACTAGAAGTAAAATTCAAATCACATTTTAATGACACGACAAGAAATTAAGAGTAACTTAATAAAATTTAATGTGGGTAAATCTAATTTTCTGTTTGTCGACATGGTTCACGGACTGCGTAGGCTACGTGGATTAATTCTGGTGGAAGCTTTTGGGCGCAAGCCAAATAGCTTGTATTGTTAGTATTTTGCTGTCCTGTACCTAATTATGGGTAAGCAAAAAAAGTGCGATTGACTTCAACGACGATGACTTCAATTGTTTACTTCACATCAACACTGCTCTCCGTTCGACTACGAAATAAAGAAATAGCAACAATTGTTGTATTTTCATTCGCTCATCAGGAATCGCTTACGCGATGGAATCCTGCTAGCAACTTTTATGTAATTCAGAAATTTAATTGGTCGGATGACCTTGATAACCAGACAAACATGGTACATTATGGACGTCCTATTCTATAACGGAGTTGCATATTTCACTATGTCTTGCTTGACGAACAACGCAGACCGCGTAACATATCTAGCTAGGACTATAAAAATCGATAGTAAGTGTAGAGATCAGTGGCTAGATGTTCTCTTGTTGACGCCCACTTGTTACACTATAAGTGCCTCAATAAACCCCTGTGGTACAATTCATGTAGACAATATTCAATCACTCAAAGTATGTAAGAGCTGAGGGCGATTTACTACTGCTCAAGATACAGGAGTGAACAATGACTTTCTACCCTATACTTCTGGGATTTTTAACAGTAGGGTCAGGCCAAATGATCGGGACTAATATTGGTAAGTTTTTATTGTTATTTCTTAGCAATCTCGCGAAAAAGCTACTCACAGATGTGTATATTCCTTATGAACGTTATGTTATCAACGGAACCATTGTTCGAACAAAACAGCTTAACATGCTGAATGTGATTACAACTAATGACATTTTGGGCAAACGTTGGCCCAAAGTTTTATAAATTTTCCTCTCGAACATCGAGGTAAAATCGATTAAACTAAAGCATCTGTTTATTACTACATAAATGGATAAATCAGATGGCACAAATGGTATTTGAATGTAACATGCGTGTATCTCTGACACTCTAACAGTATACAATTATGGTGTTTGTGTTCATATCAGTCTGTCAATATTGATTCGTACCATTTTCTTCAGTGGCTTTGAGGTTCTCTAAAAGCTAAAAATGATGCAAACATACGAATTTTGTTTGAATCCATATAATGAACTAAGCGAAATTGAAAGCTTAGCTGTATCAAAGAGTAGAGTTAAACGGGCTTCTTTCTTAGTTTATCGTTGATTATTAGTTCTTTTTGCCTGTTACATGTCTTCCATCAGTTTGTTTGGTTAACATAACTCTGTGGCTGTTGCTCACAAAGTGTTCAAAGATCATTGGTAAAAACTTGTGGCACCACACCAATGATGATTAAGTTAACCGATCATTAGGATTTGTTCGAGAAAGCGATCCTGTTCTATGTTGACTCCCTACATGTCCTGGAGGCTATCTGGCTAAGGTCAGTTTGTTTGCAGAGTAGCAATGCTGTCTCTATTTGAACTTTCCAACATTAATAAAAAACTTTGCATTTTATGATTATGCTAGTGTCAATTATTGTTGGATTACATCGCCGTCATATAAAGACGGTGTAAAACAACAACCAATTAACCAATACTTCCTGGTGACCCTATTGATACTATCACACAGAGCGTAAAGAGAGGACATCACATTCACAAAGTCATCTTCATGTGTCGAATGTTGAGACCCAGCTGATATTGTCTAAATACTTTTTCTGTCGTTGGAAAACCTCAAGCTTTAATTTTTTAGCGGTGTTCCATGCGTAGGAGATTACGTATAATCTGTAGTGAAACGTTTGTGGTCACCAGTCCACTGACACACATAATTGTGGAAACTTGTCAATGCATATGGGTTCTTTATATCATGACAACAGTGCCAACGTTTACTTATCGTCTGATGCACTACACTACAAATATGTCAACCAGAATATACAAAATATATATGTATATATATATTTCTGTTTTGCTTGGGTTCACCGCGATTCGAACTCGGTTCTCTTATAACAAGGCCAGCGCTGTAACCGTCTGAGATACCAAGGATAACAAGGCCAGCGCTGTAACCGTCTGAGCTACCGAGGATAACAAGGCCAGCGCTGTAACCGTCTGAGCTACCGAGGATAACAAGGCCAGAGCTGTAACCGTCTGAGCTACCGAGGCTCACAGCAAAATGTTTACGACAGAAGGCTGTAAATATGGAAGCACTGACACAGGGACACTAAATTGGCCTATTTTTTTTATCGAGAAATTACCCGAAATATGTTTTATTGTTTGGGTAAATATATATTTTTATTGTCGGAAAAGACAATTTTGTTAGCTTCCACGGTATATATATATACAAATATGTTATACAATGAAGAAGGTAGATATATTTATATTTTTTTCGTTGAAGAAGAAAATTGTATCTGCCTCCACTGGAATTCGAAATCTGATCTCTGGATATATATTCTCAAAAATTAGCGAAAATTAGAAATTCGAATTGATCTACTGCGCTCTTTGGTCTGAATTTTCCCCGGCGCCTTTACAGTCTGTAGGGTATAGAAAAGGTTAACGATGTCCTCTCGTGAATCAAGTTGCTGATGGTAATGACGTAATGAGATCATTTGAGGAAATGTGTGTTTTGTGGCCAGATCAGAGGCAGACAATTTATCATGGAATTGAAATAAAAAGAGGAACCGAATCGATCCTTGAAGATTACTCTAGGGCCTACTTATATATCTGGTCTTGGTTAGTGTATGCATGTAGCAATAGTAAATAGTGTTTTGTTTGTTGAGTTGGTTAAGCTATTTTTCTATTTGATAGATGCGCCAAGTGTAGAAAGCGAACGAATAACGATGCATTTATAAGCACTATTATTTCTCAGGCTTAACACTTCAATTCTAAAAAACAAATCTTAACTAAGCAAGATACGTAAGCATTAAATAATAAACACATTGTATAAAATATTTATACCCTCATATATATTTCCGAAATCAGTGAAAGAAGAATTCTTTAAATTTTAGAGATCTTCTTTTAAAATAATCCTTGCATGAGCAAAAAGTAACAATTGAATTTTTAATCTTTTTTTAATTATTAAAGTTTATTGACATGTCAGTTCTTAATTCTAAAGTTGAATATTATTAAAGTAAATTTAGGATTTTTTTTAAACTACAAATATTTATGACACGGGACGTGGAATCGGCTCTAAGATGAAGCCTAGTGAAAACTGTTGATTTTGAATCAACGATGAATCGGTTTCGAATAAGTGGCGAATGGGTCGCCAATTCGTTGCTACGAGTCGAATTCGATTCAGGCGCTGTCTCTGTCGACGTTTAGGAATGTTTATACTGTTTCAAATCAATTTTTTTTTATTGTTCGTGGTTTATTACCTTACCCCTTTGTTTTTACTTTCGTTCACCCTCACACTCCTCATTTTATAATTATTTTCTCACTTTTTTATTTTTAGTTACCCATCTTGATCCCATCTGTATTTTTAATCGGATTATAATAATTTTATTATTTGTTGTCTCAATTATATAATCAATCTGCTCAGTTTTTATGTTATATATTTTCTCTAATCGTTGTTCTGTTAATAACCAAAGCTATTCTCATTATTACCGGATGGATGTTTAGTCTATAGCTAAATAGAAAAAGCTAAAAATTAGTCTATTTTATAATCGCTATGGTTGTTTTATTATGATGTGTTCTTATGGACAGTCCATCCGGTTTAACACAGCTCCCCCCAATTCTTGCCATACTGTTCTGACTTAACACTGGAGGAACATTATTTGTCCAACTGAACAATAACATTGCACGCATCATGGTTTTGTTGTTGTGGTTATTTAATGTTAAAACACACCGCCATTGTTTAACTGAAAAACCTTAAAGCACGGCGTTACATCCCATTCAATCAACCAATCAGAGAACTGTTTTCCTTTATTAAGCTAAATTGGTTGGATTATAATAAATATTTCAACTACTATCTTGTAATAGTTCCGTTAACACTTGACCAAGGCCAAAGGAATTCGACTAGATCGAACATCTGTTGTTAGAGAGTTGTACATAGTTAATTGAATTGCAATGTAAACTCAATACAGTCTCGTCAGATGGTGGTTACCATAATCGAGTATACATTTCCGATGTTTATGGTATTACTGGGCGTGTAATCATGTCTAATATTTATAATGGAGAAACTTTGATCGATTAGTTTCGTTACAAATTACAATATTACTTACCAACGCGTATTGATAAATTTACCTGGTTATATAGTCCCACTTGAAGGCGAACAACACAAAATACTATTTTATGGTTATGTTTTACAGTTCTGTATACAGAGACGTCGTATATAAGGGAAATACCTTTAACCACACAGTCGACTGTATATAGCTTTTCCATCACTGTAGGCAAAACGGTTGAATAATTAATTGATTGGTGTTTTAGGCCGTGCTCAAAGGGTATTTCACTTACATGACAGCGGTGTATTCCAACAATAATTGACACTAGCACAACTAAGATGTGAAGTGTTTCCATAATGTTAGAAACTTCCTTTTCTTCCAGTGAAAAGTAAGGACAGCACTGCTACTCTTCAAACAAACTGCCTTCAGCCAGAGGGCGCAAACAATCAAAGGTTTTCTGTATATAACATTTCCATCTAAGTAAACAGATCACTGTAGGCAAAACGGTTGATTAATTGATTGATTGGTGTTTTTTGCCTTGTTCAAATGTATTTTACTTACATAACGGCGGTGTATTCCAACAATAATTGATACTAATACAGCCATAGATTGTGAGGTGTTTTGATCAAGTTGGCCATACCAATTGAATCCACCCAGCCTAATAACGTCGCCTGTCCAGACACCCACCGTAAAGTTAACGGCAGTGGAACCAAACTCCATTTCTCATTAGGCACCTCTTCTGTGTTTCGCTCCCTCAAGTTGTTACTCAGATTCTAAACGCTATACAATCACAAGAGGCATGGGATGTCGATGATTTGTGCTGAGGACTTGTTGAGACTTTCTATATTGCATTGGTCTCCACTTGTTAAAAAGTTAACCGAATGGAACATTTTAGTAGCTTGACGAGTTTTTCTTGGCCTTTTCCAGGGAAGTTAACAATACTCAAGCTAGGACCTAAATTTAAAAAAATCAACGTTAACTGACAATACACATGTTAAACATTTACAATCTGTCAATGCCTCTTCGCGTGTTTTCGAGTATCTATTTGTCCGGAGTATATGGACGTAATCACTTTGGGGATAATTGTTTGCAGCCTCGAAGCGTTGCCCAAATTTTGATATTGACAAAAAAATGGCTGGATTTTTCTTTTTTCTTCAAAGGTGGATGGTATGATCAAGTTGATGATTGGTCATTAGCAGCACTCTAGTGCTCGAATGGCGTGAACTGAACATCTCTCACAGTCCCAGTTAGTAAACTCTTGATTCCGGTCCACTGACTGTTGAAAACGTTATGACTGTTGAACAACATCTACAACCAAATATTTTTTTTATATGATAGAGGTCTGTCTACATAAACCATGCTGTTGAATAGCAACCGAGGTTCTCATATTGTCTTGGTTCTTTTTTTCAATTGGGAAAATGTCACAGTAAATCCAATTAGATTGTAGAACGATCTGTGGGTTTTGTTGTTATCTTGTCTGTGAATGAAATGTTTTCAGCTCAGACTTTCCAATTGGTTTTCCGAAAATCCTACTAAAAATACGTCACGTGATTATTTAATGTAAAAAAAATAATTATGTATTCCGTGTGTAATTCGAGTGTGTAGCTCACGCCCTCATGAAGACATTTTTTTTTTGGTAACACAAATAATTATAGATCAAACCGCTCGATACAATCCAGTTAGTCCAGTGTGTAAATTTAGTGTGCAGCTAGTTATAATGTCCGATCATGCCCTCATGAAGACATTTTTTTGTAAGACAAACCCACTCGATAAAATCTGGTTATAACACGCACGAATCTGTCTTACTTGGTAGGATTTATGGCTTAAGTTAGTGTGAGGTAAATTAATCGCTCTTACTCTTCTATATTCGGCAGTCGATCAATTAATTTAAATAATTGTCCACAAAGGAAACACCCTTTTCACGAAATCCAGATTTTGTTTTTTTCAAACATACTAGTTATCCGTGTTGTTGTTCATCGATGTTTGATTGAAATTATCAAATATTTCTTAAAGCACTTGGTGAGTGTTATTTGATGTAATTCCATGTTTTACAGGACGTCATAGAGACGTCGCAAACCCTAACTATTTGACGACACCTAATAAAGACACGGCATACCATAACTATTTGAAGGGACCTAATAGAGACACTGCAAGCCCTAACTATTTGAGGACACCTCAGAGAAACGCCGTAACCCCTAACTGTTGGAGGGGACCTCATAGAGACACCGCAAACCCTAACTCTTGTACATATGCTCGGTTAGTGTCACAAAAGTTGACAGAGCTGAAGGCCGCTTTCCATTTCTGTCGCCATTTTCTTTATCTTGCAAGCCCAAGTTTATTGGGGACCACTCAGCGTTGGTATGAAGGTTTTGCCTCGAAACAGCCGATACAGGCATATGATTGGATATGGTCGATAGGCGCTCGACGGCGGCGTTTTTCACAAGCCGGCTATACACGCTATGCATCAATCAGTGGGTAAATGGAGGTGTATATATAAATAAAAACCCGCTCTATGTTATGAGCGTTACAAGCCGGGAGCATCAATGAGCGTTTGTTTTTACAACTGACATTACGTCATTCATTTGTCAATCCAATGAATGACGTAATATCAGTTGTATTGTCATAAAACAATAATATATTAAGCAGAAATTCTGCTTGTCGTCCCATTCCATTTTTTTTGCATTAGAAGAATATCGTCTCGAATCAAGTTCATTCTTGATGTATCTCAATGCCACAAATACTTGACTTTGTAACGGGTGGTTAATACTTCTCAACTTTGGTTTTTAAAGTTTTAATTTATTTCTAATGTGCATTTGCAATACTTAAAAATCGATTACTTCCAGCGATTAAAAAAACTGCCATGAAAATTAATTTTGATTTTATTTAGTACAATTTAATGCTCTTTAATCTAATATAATCTCTCTTTGTAAATTTATTCGCACTTCCATTTCGTACATCAGGAATACGATCAGTAAGCAGGCAGGTCATTCTTTGAACGTGTTCGACAGTTTTATACCTGATCACTCCTCATAAAGGTAACCGTTTTGTTAGATAAATAAAACTAATTCAGACCACCGTTCAAGAAAATGGTATAAGGATTTGCGCATTTGGTCTGCATGATTGCCTCATTGGTAAAGTGCCGTTACGTAAATGGTGATTATTTACGGTTGACAACTCGCTCTTCAACTTAAAAATATCAACATACTTATCATTAAAACGGCAGTCCTTGTGTTAGTTACCCTGTTTATGATTCTGTTGTTTAAAGCACTGCAGGATATTACCAACGGAACAGACATTTGCTATGCCATAGTTATGTAACACACCTTTTTGTTCTAAGTTATATTCGTCTGTGTTGTGTTTTATACAGAAATAGTGGTAAGACTAAATGTAAGAGTAAACAAAAGTTCTGAGTTCTGGATTAAAACTAAACCTAACCCTGAAACTAACCATAAACCTAACACAGGTGTTATGGAATTGTTTCCATAATTTATCAAGAATATGTTTTTCACAGTGTGACAATAACCCTAAACTTATATTGAAGGCATATCTTAAAAGACGGATGTACCGAAATATCCGATTCACCATTAACCGGTCTAATGTGCTGCAGGGTCAGAGGCAATATATCCAATCACAAAGGTACGGTGGTGTTTATTTTTTAATATTATAGTGTTGCTTGAAAAACTAGATGATATAAGCATAAACAATTTTGAGTTTCGGCTTGAAAATAACATCGGGAATTATATCAATACGACTGCTTCAGATGTTAGATTTCAAAAAGAGATGTATACAATTCTAAATATATCTTATTAATATCTAAATATTTAGAATATTTGTACCAAAACTCACAGTCACTTTTAATATATTATGTCAACTTTCTAAATGGCTTTAGGCAATTTGGTCCATTTCCAGATTTGGATAGTGAATCATTCATCTACTATCAGCTTTGACATATTGTTTATATGGTATTTGGCAAAGTTCCCAAATTGTACATTTATCATTTGTCTCCCTTTCCAATCCTTCGAGGAGCCAATTTCCACAGTACATGATGTGCTTTGTTACTTACGTTGAACTCTCCCTCACATGTATTTCAAACAGCCTTTTGAACGTAGGTCGCGGAAATTCTGCCAAACACAGTTTCTTCAAAGACGACAAGTATTTGTTCTAAAAATTTCATAAATAATATATATATTTCAAATATCTTTTGGTTGTAAATGATTATCTTAAAACAGAGCGATTCAGTCATATATACATGTAGGTTCAAATTAAAATTTGTTTAATGATAATCGATAATTCGCCTTATTATTAATAAATGAATTATCAATTTTTACAATTCACTTATCGATATAAATAATTCGTTTGTCGATATTAACAGATGAAATTTTTTTTCACATGAGTTTATATGTTAACAGCATTATTCCCACCGTTGAATTTCACAAAGTTGAGTAAACTTACAACTCCAATAACAGGTATACACAAAGATACATGATGATTATTATTTCGGTTTCTTTTAAAACCATTGTTTTAAACTACTAGACAATGTTTTTAAAATAAATCGAATAATGAATAATGAATAACCATGTGCCCATGTGTACATATGTTAAAGGGGCGTCTTAGATGTTGACGATGTTATGTTTGTTTGTTTGATTGATTGATTGATTATATAGAGTTTAACGTCCTTCTCATTGATATTTAACTTATATGACGATGGAATGTCCTATTCACACTGTTTTTTTATTTTTTGCCTTATTACGGTGAAAAACCGTGAGGAAAGCTAGTTATAACAACTCCCGCGATTACCGGAGCAATATACCTGATGGTCGACAGACGGACTTGATCCTGTGAACGGTACATCAAAGTAGGATTAGTATCCGCAAACTAACCAATAAGCCACAGCCACTGGCCAGCTGGTTTGAGG
>JARDVA010504083.1:0-12269 GCA_030265315.1 Mopalia swanii | reverse complement strand
TATTTTCTTTAAGGTTTGGTGAACAATGCCAGTATAGATTGGTTTTTCCCGTGGCCTGAACAAGCCCTGTATGCTGTCGCTAGTGTCTTTATCTCACCAGATGTAAGTTGTTAACGTAAATGGGCAGTCTGATAAATTCAAGATTTTAACCGATAAAAATTAAGACGGGTAAAGTATATTAGGGAGTGCTTTTATGAAACTTAAACAAAGAAAATACAGTGTCTATGTGGTAGCATGTGGGCTTACTAAACCTGCTTCGGTGTACTGTTCAAATGATCGAGTCCGCCTGTCGACCATCAGGTATATGAGCGAGACACATGTTGTGGCTCCGGCAATGGCGGGGAAGATTTTTACGAGGTTTTCCACCGTAATAAGGCAAGGTGCAGTATGAAGTGGAAAATCCGTCGTCATATAAGTGAAATACCCTTGAGTAGGACAAAATCCAAAAAACAAAACAAAACAAAAAGTTTACATGACTTTGTACATGCTAAGTTAAGAGCGTGTTTAGCCATTTATAAGAAGCTTTCAGGGCTTAACTTAGGAAAGTTTACACATGTTTGTATCCCATTCTGGAGTTCAGCCCTAGTTTAAATCTTATGCATCATTTATGCTGAAAATTAATCTTTGACATATGATAAGATTATCTAAGACTGAACTGGCTCTTAATCATTCTGATATCTCATCTATTGTTATTATTGATGATTCTTAATAAGCAGTGTTCCGGCCATTCAGGCTGGTTTTTACAAGGTTTCTTCCCGGTTTTCCATTGCAATTAAGCAAGGAGCAGAGTGAATCGGACAATCCGTCCTCATAAATGAAATACCCTTGAGTATGACATTATAAACTCCAATCATATAAACAAACAATAATAAGTTGCTTTGATAAAGTTGGGAGTATCTCCAACGAAACGTCAGCTCCACTATAATAAAGAAGTTGCTATCCATAAAATAATAAGCAATTTTGATTTATAGAGAGGTGCCACAAAATTCCATTTTCTGGATAAATAGCCTTATTACATTTCCAACAAGCACTTTTAATTGTTTTGAAAAAAAGTAACTTTTGCAATGTTTTTTGTTTAGAATCTGCTAATCCCCGAGGATCATCGTGAGAATGTTGTCAGCCATATCGTGCTGGTACACCAGAGTGTGGGGGATTTCAGCAAGAGGTTTCAGAGGAGGCTCCGCCGAAATAACTACGTCACCCCCAAGAACTATCTGGATTTCATTAACACCTACATCAAGTTACTGGATGATAAAGATAAATATATCCTGTCACAGGTAAATTAGTTTTCTAACATTCGGTTCTTATGATAGTATGTATATATCTGTCTATTCCAAATATTGTGAATGGAACATTTTTGAAACACTTGTTATAAACTGTCAAATCTCAAGAATCACGTTAGTTTTGATTTGCTGTCTACTTAATCAATTGCTGAGTGCTGTGTTGATTATTAGACTGCTTTCTTTGGGCGAAGTTCCGTGTACCAGACAAATTTAGCCCAAATTAAAGAGTAAAACCTGGGTCGTAACCAATGTTGAGTTATGGAGGGTAACAGACGAAGATTTAGTGGCGCCCTTAAGCTGCTCAAAGCTGTGGGACCTGATTTCTAACAAATGTAACAAACCACTTAAGATGAATACTCAAGGTCAAGCCTTGTTCTTCTCGATCTTCATCCTCAGGAAAGGGCAGTTTGTTTGAAGAGTAGGAATGCAGTTTTTACTTAGCACTGGAGGAAAATTAACTTTCCTAGAGTATCAAAACACCTCACATTTAATAGTTGTCTTAGTTTCAAGTATTGTTGGAATACATTTTATATGTCGTATAGATTGAATTCCCTTAACACTCTGTAAAACACCAATCAGTCAATCTATCTTTAGATTCTTGTGCCTAGTCATTGACAGCTTGACACTTTCTCTTTCAGTGTGATCGTTTAGCTGGAGGTCTTCAAAAAATTCATGAAGCTAGTGAAATGTTAGACATCCTCAATGAGAAGTTAGCCGTGCAGAAAGTGGCGGTAACCGAGAAAACCGAGGCCTGTGAGATTCTACTGGAAGAAATCGCCTCTGGCACAGCGCAGGCTGAGGAGAAGAAAAAATTGGCTGTTACAAAACAAAAAGAAATTGGAGAACAGAGCAAAATCATTGTTGTAGAAAAGGTGAAATGTGCAGAATGTTAAAACAATACAAAAGTATGGTCAGTTATTTGAGTATTGAAAAATTAAGTGTGATTTAACATAATTCATAATTAGATAGTTATGTTAGTAATTAAATTCTCTATGATGGGTTGGCCCGCTGCCGTGGCTAAGTGGTAGCATGTGCACTTACTCTTCTCGTTCGATGTCCCGGATGGCATCCACCTGTCAACCATCAGGTATATGAGCGAGTCACACGTTGTGGCTCCGGCAATCGTAGATGTGCTATTTACAAGGTTTCCATTCGATTTTACACTGTTATAAGACCAGGTGCAGTGTGAAGTGGACAATCTGTCGTCATATAAGTGAAATACCTTGAAGTACGACATTAAGCCTCAATAAAACAAACAAACAAACTATAAAGGGTTAATTTACCTTTCAATCAAAATCTGTAGCCATAAGTTTTGAGACAACTCTAAATTAAAAATTTCTTTGTAATTTGTAGCATTTCATATTTTATCTATCTGTTGGTTTTTTTCGAAAAGTTATGTTCAAGTCATCAAGTTTGTACTTAACACCCCTGGAAAAAATTTAAAATTTCCCGCAACCACTAATTTTGATGTTAAAAATTTCTAACCTGATTCTACATACGGCAAATATAGTTGGAAAAAAAAATCTTAAACATCATGTACTGTAGGTTTAACTTTTATGCGCTAAATTCAACTTTTTTCTGTTTTACATCGATATTAGAGTGGGTTTTATATAAAATAATAATAATTTTTTTTTTTTTTAAATTTCTCACCAGATGCAGGATTTCATGCGACCGTATGTTCACATGATTTTCCAGGGGTGGTACTTACTTTCTTAATTATTATTGTTATTTTGTTAAACAATTGAATTATGTTTTGACAATGCAATTTTCCAATTGAACAGTCATTAGATATATTTTCTCTATTATTATACATTGTTTGCAGAAAGAAGCAGAAGATGCCTTAGCCGAAGCTTTACCAGCGTTAGAAGCTGCTCGATTAGCCTTGGAAGATCTCAATAAATCCGATGTTACAGAGATTAGGTCTGTCTCTTATCATTTTAATTGGCTTTAATATTTCTATGTGTATTTTTTGTTAATCTGAAATGTATAATAATTTTTAAAAAATGCTTTACATGAATGCAGGAATTTTTCTTTGTTCTGTTAAAGCTATCAGAGCTATTAAAACATATCTGTGCCTAATTATTCCACCTTTTTACCTTATTGTTAGAAGACACACTAATATATACTTTAAAAATATGGACCTAAATAAATATATATTTATGAAATTTAGTAGCATTGAATTTGTTATAAGGTTTCAAAGTTCATAACCCGCGGCCGTGGCTTAGTGGTTAGCGAGCGCGCTTACAGAAGCCAACTTCGATTTACCGTTCACAGGATCGAGTCTGTCTGTCGACCCTCAGGTATATGAGTGAGTCACACGAGTCACGTCAATCGCGGGGGTGGTTTTTAAAAGGTTTCTTCCCGGAATTCCACCGTAATTAGGCCAGGAACATTGTTAAGTGGACAATCTGCATCATATAAGTGAAATGCCCTTGAGTACGACGTTAAACCCCTATCAAACAAACAAACATCAAAGTTCATAACTTAATGTAACGTTTTGTTTGGTTTGTAGATCTTTTGCAAAGCCTCCTAAAGCTGTGCAGACAGTGTGTGAATGTATTGTAGTGATGAAAGGAATTAAAGAAATCTCCTGGAAATCTGCCAAGGGCATGATGTCCGAGGTTAACTTCTTGAGGAGTCTTACAGAGATGGATGTGGACAATATCAGTAGCAAACAAGTCTCTACTGTTAAAAGTAAGAAACAATTTAGAATTACTGAGGTCTGCTTACCTCTGATTCAAATTTGGTCTTCTGATCTGGGAGGTCTTTCTATTCATAAAATGGTTTTTGATTCAGGAGTGTGATTTGATTCAAGTAAGGTTTTTTATTTCAAATGTGAAGTAGTTGAAAATAAAGGGTTTTTTTCCCTGCTTCAGGGAGGGTTTCTTTTGGTTTGAAAAAACGTTTCGGTCTTGTCAGTTCCTATTGACCTGGTACATGTGCTGTTGCTCATGGGTGTCAGAAATTTCATTTGTTTTTGGTGTCTTTAATTGTTAACCCCACACTTTGTCTTATGTCTCCATATGTTTGGGGGCCGTGGCTTAGTGGTTAGCGAGCGCCAACTTCGCCAACTTCGATGTATCCTTCACAGGATTGAGTCCGTCTGTCGGCCCGTAGGTATATGAGTGAGTCAAACGATGTGGCTCCGGCAAACGCGGGGGTGGTTTTAACAAGGTTTCTTCCCAGTTTTCCACCGTAATTAGGCCCGGAACATTGTTAAGTGGACAATCCGTCGTCATATAAGTGAAATACCCTTGAGTACGATGTTAAACCACAATCAAACAAACAAACAAACCATACTGTTAATCTTCACTTTCTAAAAGACACAAAAAATTATTCAAAACAAACCATATGTTTGGAGGGTGCTTCTTGTTGCCCTTGTTCTCTCAGAGTTTAGGGGCAATGTGAAGCCAATCTGTTTGTGATGCTGTTGTATTGCGTCCTATGATTGACCTCTTTTTGTCGTGTTTTGTTTTTGAGTGAAATAACCGTAAGTATGGCGTGAGTGATCACTGTAATCACTAGCAATCACATTATTCTCATTCTTCCTCATCGGCATAAAGAGGTAGTTTTCTTTTCTTAGCAGGCAGGAAATCTGTCAGTCATATTCTTGTAATATATCATTTCTTGGATTAATGATTCAGTTTATGTCTGGTTTGATAGGAAGCATGAGTTTGTCAAGTTTGGGGTTAATTTAACGTGAGTGTTGTTTTGAAGGTTTGTTGAACCAGATGGACACCTCGCCTGAAGATATGAGGTCAGTGAGTAAAGCTGGGGCTGGTCTACTCAAGTTTGTCGAGGCCGTCATGGGCTACTGTGCTGTGGCCAGAGAGATCAAACCAAAAAGAGAAAAGGTATGTGGTTTGTTGTTTATTAAAAAAACAAGACTATATGTGTATATTATAGACTTGTGTCCCAAATAAATTCCAAGAGTAAAATGGTAATCTGAGCACGAACGTAAGCACGCATCAATAACTTTGGTTGATGTATTTGGTTGATTAAAGTATAAATGTTTCTAAATTGTGATATTTTGCCATGTTGAATATTAAACTTTTGAAACAGTTAAGCTTGTAGAAATTAACATTATCTCGGTCATCAGATAACCCAAATATGACTTTCAATTGAATTATTTTGCTGTACCAAAGTTTATGGAATATGCTGAAATTGATTTCATTCGAAATTCAATAAGAGTTCCATGGTTATAGGGCTGGACATGTAATTTCTGGGGCAGTAGAGGACTCACCATTATCTGTACTTGTGCATTTAACTATAACAGATTCGCCTACATTTTGTTTCCCCAATAATATATAAGTGGGGGTTGTAGATTTGGTATGGCTGTCTGTCACAAATGTTGTGAAAATGCACATTTTGATTGTAGTTTCCTTCTACTGCAATGGGGTCGTGGCTTAGTGGTTAGTGAGTGCGCTTACTGAAGCCTGCTTTGATAGAGTCTGTCTGTCGACCCTCAGGTGTATGAGTGAGTCACACAATGTGGCTCCCCAATCCCGGGGGTGGTTTTTACAAGGTTTTCTCCCAGTTTTCCATCGTAACTAGGCAAGGAACAGTGTGAAGTGGACAATCCATCGTCATATAAGTTAAATACCCTTGAGTATGAAGTTAAGTCTGATCAAACAAACAAACAATCTACTGCAATGATGGGTGTGATTGCATTCAGTGCTACAAAAAAGTGCCAGTATGGTTGCTGATGCTGTTTGACAATTTTCACACCTCCATGTTCATAATATGAGGACATGAACACAAACTCACAGATTAATTTCAAACTTGATATTCTCTTCCTGTTAGGATGAAGGAAAAGGTTGACCTGTACTTCATTGATCTCTGAGCTAACTGTATCCATCCTTTAGAATTAACTTTTTCATTTTATTGAACAGAATGAAGTCAACAATATTTTTACCATTTATAGGTTGCCAAATTAGAGCGAACATTTTACCAAGCAAAACGAGAACTTGACAAGATCAGTAACGAGGTTGCCTCCCTTGAAAAAGACTTGGCTGAACTTGGGAAGAAATACGAGGATGCTATAAATGAGAAACAAAAACTTCAAGAAGAGGCTGAGATTATGGAGCGCCGCCTCATTGCTGCTGATAAACTGATTTCTGGACTTAGTTCAGAGCGTGTCCGGTGAGTTGTGACGGCAGGAATCATTCAGCATGATTATAGCCTGTCTCTTTTATAAACTTATATATAAATTTATAAACTTTAAACAACAACTTGTTAATTCATAGATTTTCCACAACAACTGAACATCCCAAAGAATTAGTAATATTTCTTGTTTTACAAAATATCATGAACAAGAAATTTATTTTTATGACATAAACAATATTTGTGTTCTACTTGTTTTAGATGGACTGTGGATCTGGAGACTTTGAAGGGTAAACGGGTTCGACTGTTAGGAGACTGTTTAATCAGTTCAGCGTTCCTCAGCTATGTGGGAGCATTTAGTTGGGAGTTTCGTATAGAAATGGTGTACGATGCCTGGCAGGCTGATCTCGAAAGTAGAGGTGTTCCTCTTAGCTCTCCATTTAAACTCGAAGATTTGCTCACTAACGATGTGGAAATAAGCAGGTAAGACATATAATACAAGTGTATGAAATAAAAAAATAATAATAAATTTATTCATTTTTGCTTATGTTATTGTTTTATTTCATGATTTAAAGTCATTTGTTTTTATTCAACCATTTACTTTAGACTGTGCCATTGCTTTTTTTTTTTGTATAACTCGACACAGCCACATCGATATGAGTTATGAATAAATATATATATATATATAATTTCATTTGAACCCTTTTCGCTGCTGGACTGTATAATATGCATATATGGAATTTCTGCTGGGCTTATTGGTATGCGAAACTTTGAGATTAAAATACGGTAGCTTGGGGATTCCCCTTCTATTTGTAAGAACTCGTTTTATCAATGTTTATGCGTGTCGCTGATCGGCGTACACCAGCAGCGAAAGGACTAAGAGTACATGTAGCCTGAAATGGCAGTTTGCTGACAAACCGTCATCAGATTTGAAAGATTTCTCTAAGCACTTATATGGAAGTGTTCTGTCGTTATATTACAGGTGGACGTCTGAAGGTTTACCTCCAGATGAGCTGTCCATCCAGAACGGAATCTTGACCACACAGGCCAGTCGATTCCCAATGTGTATTGACCCACAACAACAAGCTCTCAAGTGGATCAAAAAGAAAGAGGGGGCAAATAATCTTAAGGTGGGGAAAAATATTGTTAAATATTTATTTAAATAATAACACACTCAAAGCATCTCAGCACATTAAAAATAAAAATTTGTTTAATTTATTTTTCTACAGAAGAAAAACATTAACTTGTTGATTTTATCCCCGTTCAAGTCGCACTCATGTATCATATCATATTTAACACCGACTCTAAGCAAAAGATACATGTGCACAGAAAGAAATTATGTTTACATTTGAATAAAGCATATAAGTGAAATATCCTTGAGTACAACGTTAAACCCCAATCAACCAACCAAATAAACAAAACATTGGAACAAAATGTGTGTACCCCAAAGGAAGTTATTGAAAATAGTGCTGGTGAAATGAATTTCAATTCAGCTGGTTGTAACTTTATTTACAGGTGTGCACATTCAACGATCCCGACTTCCTCAAGCAGTTAGAGTTGGCCATCAAATACGGCTTCC
This sequence comes from Mopalia swanii, assembly GCA_030265315.1. Classification (NCBI taxonomy): domain Eukaryota; kingdom Metazoa; phylum Mollusca; class Polyplacophora; order Chitonida; family Mopaliidae; genus Mopalia; species Mopalia swanii. Next base: position 4,304 of record JARDVA010504083.1, on the reverse strand, counting down.
CATTCCTCTTCCAAGATGTTGATGAATATATCGATCCTGTTATTGACAATGTACTGGAGAAAAACATCAAAGGTATGGCACTGATGGCAGCTGAGCCAATAGTAGCTTTTTTCATCAAACTTGTTTTTAAATGTCTTTTAAATGTTTTTTATATGTTTAGATGCAGAATTATATTCCAGATGTTTGACTTGCTGTTATGTCAATGATCTGAAAAGTTCATGTGAAATAAGGTTTGGGACCATTCTCTAAGGTTCTTTATGTAACATAAAGAAAATATCGTAAGGAAAATAAACTCAAATATTTGGCAATTAACTTAACGCAATACAATTTTTCTGTAATCTTGAGACACTAACATTTGATAAAATCCAATGTTTTTCATCATTTCTTTGGGGCCTGTCTTGCATTCTTCTTTATTGCCATGACAACACAATGCCTTCACTGCTGGGCGCCGTGGCAATAACGTTCGACCTAAGCTATGCACACTTTGTTACACAGGCCCCTGAATACTTTTTATATCCTATATTTTACATGCAACCATTTTCCTCTCAATATAGATATTTTACTCCCTTCTTTCAAATTAAAATACCTATGTGTTTGTCTATCGCAGGTGGTCAGGGGCGAGAGTTTGTGATTCTAGGAGACAAAGAAGTGGATTATGATCCCAGTTTCCGACTCTATCTCAACACTAAGCTAGCTAATCCCAAATACGGTCCGAATATCTTTGGAAAGTCAATGGTCATCAACTACACAGTCACACTGAAGGTATGTGATTGCCAGATCTGAGAGCAATCAATATTTTATAAACACTTGATTTGGATTGGCTAGGGGAACAATAATCATTAAGGGATAAGTATTGAATTTGAACTGGAACTCACAAGTTATATGTGCTATATTAGGATAATCATGAGATATTGAAAATATTTACATATGTGCTATACAAGTTTTTATTTCAGGATCTACATAGAAATAAAATTTCATTTCAAACAAAGAAATAGGAAACTGTATGTATATTGCATGAGTGGAGTATCTTTGTTCAGAACTGATATATTGGTGTCTTTGTAGGGTTTGGAAGATCAGCTATTGTCTGTGATTGTAAAGTTTGAGAGGAAGGAATTAGAGGAGCAAAGAGAGAGACTGATTCAAGAAACTAGGTAAGTGGAGAATTATACTCACTTTTAACTGGATTAGTTATGAGAATTCAACAGTTAAAAACTCCACAATACATGCTCTATGAGTTTGTTTTGGGATTGCATGCCTTAATGGTTATTAAATCTGATATTTTTTAATTCGAATACATATTCAACAAAAGATTGATTTAAAGATGTTCATGCAACTCATGTCTTGTAAATGTGGAGGCTATAAAGGGATATCCTCTGTCATAAATTATTTCAACGGTATCAAACTTTTAAATATTTTATGAGCTGATGTTGTATTTTTGTTAATTGTATATTGACAGTGAGAACAAGAAGTTACTGAAGGATCTAGAGGATTCTCTGCTACGAGAGTTAGCTCAAACTCAGGGTAACATGTTAGATAACGTGGAACTCGTTCAAACTTTAGAGGACACAAAGACCAAGGCTACTGAGGTATGATATCTTATTGTTAAAGATGTAGACGTGGCCGGGTGTGGGTGTGGCCAGGTGGGGGTGTGGCCAGGTGTAGGTGTGGCCAGGTGGGGGTGTGGCCAGGTGTAGGTGTGGCCAGGCTCCTCCTTGGGCAGTACACTGGCCTGCCTTTCCTCTTCATTGAGAGTAGTCCACATGTTTATACATAAAGTACAGGTTAGAGTGTTCTTTGGTTCTGGCAAAATGCAAAGTTGTGTTATTAATAATGTATACTTGACAACAACAGCTATTTATTAATGAAGTAAAATATATATATTTAGTGAATGATTATTATCAAACTTTAATTAAAGGATCTAACAAGGAACTATGGGAGAATTAACAACTGAAAAATATGAAAACAACAGGTCTTTCAGAGACTTTTTAAAAACATTTCTATTGTTTCTTTGTTCAGGTGGCTGAAAAACTGAAATTAGGAGCTAAGACTGCTATAGATATTGACAAACTACGTGACGGTTATCGACCTGCAGCTAAAAGGGGTGCTATTCTTTTCTTCGTATTGGCGGAGATGTCTACTATAAACACCATGTACCAGTATTCACTCTCCTCTTATCTGGAGGTTTTCGAGTTCTCCCTGAAGAAAAGTCTCCCAGACACCATTCTCCAGAAGCGGTTGAAGAATATCACAGAAACATTGACACACAATGTTTATAACTATGGATGTACAGGTTAGCATACACCAAAGTCAGACATCAGATATATTGCCCATAGAAAGTTTTGGGTCCTTTATTCCTGCTTTTTGCAAATCTCTAAAAAGTAACCAATTTAGATTTTATATAGAAAACCTGGGGAATCGGCTGGTAACAATCTGATCCTGAGTTATTACTACAACTAGATCAGAGTAAAGTTGGTTTTTGATGAAATTCGGTGAAAAGTTATTGACATAATCATTTTCTTGTTTTGGCTAGGCAGGTATCTATAATGACAGCCTCATGTTTTTTCTTCCAGGTATATTTGAGAAGCACAAACTGTTGTTTTCATTCCAAATCACCATTAAATTGGAACAAGATCAGTCAAAGGTGATTCAAGAGGAACTGGATTTCTTCATCAAGGTAATCATCGACCTAGTCTAGTCCAGTTACTTTCTAATCTACAATCTGAATAGTGCTTCACAGTCTAATAATAGATTAAAACAAATTGAAAGTAAATATCTAAGTGATTTACTCTGTAAATGTAATAGTATTTTCATGAATATGTTAATGATGTGACATGGATGTTGTTGTTGTAGGGTAATATCGCCTTGGAGAAGAGTAAACGTAAGAAGCCTCATGTCTGGATACCAGACGAAGGCTGGGAGGATCTAATTCGCTTGGTTGAGGTCGCTCCAGATAACTTCTCATCACTCCTCGACGACATTGAACGCAATGCCAAGATCTGGAAGCAGGTAAGTTTATCATGGTTGATTAAAGAAAAAAGAATCCAAAACTAGTTCATTGAGTATTTGAAATGTGAAATTTGAAACTTTAATCTGAAAGTTTGAGAACGAAACCTGTTTTAAAATTTCCTATGTTCTCCTTTACATAGTGCTTAAAATTTGCAATGTTCCCTTAAAAGAAGAATCCAAAACTAGTTCATGAAGTATTTGAAATGTGATATTTGAAACTTTAATCTGATAGTCTGAGAACTAAACCTATTTTTAAATCTCATATGTTCTCCTTTACATAGTGCTTAAAATTGGCATTGTTCCGGTTTAAGTATTATAACAGACTGTAATCTGTTTAATCAACTATCAATACTGATTATTATGCCTACAAAAAAGTTATCTCAGAAAATTGTGTAAAAAAATTGCTAGAAACTATAGAATGTTTTATGCATAAAAAGAAATCTGTTATGTTTTTTTCTTTTCTTACCATTGTATTCAATATTGCATCTCCCTATCTTTTCAATATTTTAGTTCCAGTTAACTTTAAATGTCATTGTGTTTAAATTCCTGGAACACTTTGTGATAATTCTAAGATGATGAATGATTATTTTGCAGTGGTTTGACGATGATGCTCCGGAGTCTCAAGCATTCCCCATGAAATATGGGACCACTTTGACAGCTTTCCAAAAACTCATGCTCCTACGATGTTTCCGAATTGATCGTATCTACCGTGCCGTCACGGAGTATGTAATCAGCATTATGGGAGAAAAATATGTCACTCCACCCATCATCAGTTTCGAGGCGATCTTTGAACAGAGTACACCTGTCTCTCCAATTGTGTTTATTTTAAGTCCTGGGTCCGACCCAGCCAGCGATCTCATGAAGTTAGCTGACAGAACGGGCTTCGGGACCAACAAACTCAAGTATCTCTCCATGGGACAGGGACAAGACAAGGTAAGCATATTGTTCAGTGCCCTTTTCTTTTTATATCGGCTTTTAAAATTCAGAGCTATAAAAATTTGGAGGTATCATGTCAAGGGGTACAGAATGTGTTTAATTCGACAGTTTTGTTCTGTATAGATTCTTTATAGCGAAAGATTTAATCTCATTTTATTAGTTTGTGTGTTTGCTGAGGTTGGTGTTAAACACTATACTTAAGGTTATTTCACTCATATGACAGCGTGGACAAAGCTTTAAGAGCACCAAGAAAACATGACATTAACACAAGTCGCCTACAATTCAATGAGAAGCCTTAAAGTTTAAACTGGCGTGCCACCCCACTCAGGGGTAAGCATGCTGGCTATTCATCCATCGTGGTC
>JARDVA010503639.1:0-13801 GCA_030265315.1 Mopalia swanii | reverse complement strand
GTTTTCAACACTTACATGTCTGTACATGCTTTATTCTTAATTTGAAAATATAAAAAATGTTAACTTCATAAACACACTTTTATTACTCAACATGATCGAGTTAGGTCCCTTACTAGAATTTGTATTAAAAAATGTCTTGTAACATGACATCATGTATGGTTTATCGTAGCCTTGATTTGGTTTGGTTGGCAAAAGATTGTGCCAACCAGCCATTGCTCAAATTAGTTTTATCGGCAGCCATATTGTTTTGGTCACTTTGAAGAAATGCCATCCTATCCTATGTTTTAGTAGTAGCAAGCTAACTTCCAGGTTTCAAGTCAATTTGTAAATTTGATCACAAAACAATCATGTTTACATACATAGGTGTGTATATTGTAAAATGATGCAATGGCAGCCATTTAGTTTTATGAAATTTGATGCAATTCAATCCCATCTGTTACCTTGTAGAAGGAGACTGAATTTCAAGTTTCAAGTAAATGCATGAATTTGTTAGAGTTATCATGTTCACAACATATACAGATATGAATATTCTACGGCCATTTTGTTTTATAGAATTTGGTGAAATGCAATCCCATCCATCGTCTTAACACTGGAGAAAGCTACATAACAAAATCGAAGTTAATACATGAATTTATTCTCTACTTATCGTGTTCACAACACATACAGACATGAATATTCTAAAATTATGTAATAACAACAACTTTGTTTAAAGGAATTTGGTGAAACGCAATACCATCCGTCATATTAACAAGTTTAAAGTTAATAGTTGTTTTCAACCAAGCATGTTGACAAATGGAAGGATGGACGGGGACCATGAGTAACATTTTTAAGTCCCCCCCCCCCCCCGCCCCTTTACTATAGTAGTGGTAGACTATAAAGACTGTTGATAAAATTTTGTGCTAAATCAGGAGTGACCCAGAACACCTAAGTCTATATATTTTATCAAGCTGTATTGAAAGTGAAAGTAATGACACTTCGCTTCATCCTTTAATCTGAAGGTTGGAAGGGTATTACCTGAGGGAATAGTTCTCAAAATAATTTTCAGCACACCTCTTTATAACTCTATTTTGCAAATTGTGTATCTTATTTTGGTGAATTAACTTTTGAGCTTTAACATCCATCAGGGACGCTACAGCATGTCAGATGGAAAAGTTTGACATTTATTGATATTTGCTTTACTAGAAACACCCCTTTTTTTTTAAAAGTTACACTTTAATTTTAAAAAGAGTTTGTTTTATATTATGAATTGCAAATAGTATGCAATATTAAAACCTTTAACTCACCTTTACGTTGAATTTAAAACATATATGTTATTCATTAAATTTAGCTGAAATAATCAAAATATTTATGACATTCATGAATTTAACACATTTTGGCTGTTTTCTTCACTTTCGTTGTTTGTAATTTTAAATACCAAAACTGTTTATTTCTCATCAACTATTTATGCTCAGTTTTTAATCTTTACGTAATTATTTAAAATACCCTGAAAAAAAATGCCCATATTCATAGTGTGACACTGGCAATATCAGGCAGGTCATTTCATAATTATTGGTTGACAGGAATGTGTATATCACATGTAGTACTCACTTTCATCTATTGCAATTAATAATGGACACATCCCTCTGTCATCCTTCCCAGACACGGACGCTCCAGCTTTCAGTAGAATTGACACAATATCTATATCATTATCAATAAGAGCATAACATAGAGCTGTCCATTCGATCCAATCTGTTTTATTAACATCACAACCTGCCTCAATTAGCTGCGTTACAAGATCTCTGTTATTTCCATCCACAGCCAGTTTCAAAGCTGATTCACCCTTTTGATTCGTTAGATTTACATCACAGCTTTTATCACACAAGATTCTATCCACAACCCCATTACAGCCTGTGGCCATTGCCTCCAATAGGAGCGTGTTCAGATAGGTGACACAGTTTGGGTTTGCACCAAAGTCTAAAAGGTAACGAGCTGTGACATCATCACCATTGTTCACTGCCAGGTAGACAGGGGAACACCTTGAGTGTCCAGTCAAACAATCTACATTACCATCACATGATGTCAGCAGGTATTTGATAATTTCTTTACAGTTTGAGGTAGCAGCCAAGTGTAAAAGCTTAAATGATGCCATTTGTCCTTCTATATACCATTGATTCACATGAGGGCACGTTCCCGTTTTAATCATGTCAGCAACTGCATGTTCGTCTTTATGAAAGTTGTTAACAGAATGAATACCTTCAAAGGTATACCTACAGTCACAAGACATAAGACTGGCTGAAAAAGAGAAATCAGAAAGTCAAAATTTTACTCTTAACTGAATGACTCTTGCGGGTTGTTTTTGTTTTACTTTTTCTGTGATTCAGTGATTAAAGTTTCCCCAGATTCAATGATAGGACACCAGAATATGGCAAGCCGTTTTATCACTTCTACCTTTATTCTACATATGTTAAATTCTTTTCCACATATGTAAAATTCTTTTCAACATATGTAAAATAAATGACTTTATTTTACATATCTGCAAAAGAATTCCACATATGTGGAAGAGAATTTTACATATCTGGAAAAGAATTCAACATATGTGGAAAAGAATTTCATATATGTGAAATTCTTTTTCACAAACCCGTCGCTTAATATAATATTCTCTCTTTATTTGTCACCGTAATTGGCATTTTTTCATAAGAGAATGTATAGTTTTGTATTGTAGGCTGTAAATATAGCCCGACTTTTGGCATTCTGCACTCAATGACCTATATATAACATAGGTCTGCGCTTTGCTTTGTTGTTGTTGTTGTTGTTATCTCGCTACAGTGGATCAACTGTTCGACTTGGGAGTGTGCCCTGTTGAAGCTAAACTTGCACAGCATGTGGAATATGTTCCTATCGTCTATGCATTCGGCTTGAAAGTCTTCACAAGACGATAGGAGCACAAATGAAGGTTGCGTACAGTCCCTTGCTGTGGGGAGAAATCATTTCTCAGTTGTTTAACTAATTCGACATATGTAGAAAAAGGGTAGAAGTGATAAAACGGCTTGCCATACCAGAAATCCCTTTTTATATTTTAATTGTACAGAAAGAAAAGTTTGCATTCCTCCATCATCGGTTTCCAGCTATCGGGGCCAGCGATTTTTATAGACAGAAAATATTGAACACTTGACAAAAATAAAATAATAATAAAGTTTTTCTGTGATTCAGGGTCTCCCAGATCTAATGATATGACACAAGCAATCCAATTTTTATATTTAAATTGTACAGAAATTTTGTTTAGCATTCCTCCACCAGGATTTGAATCCAGGTCTCTGGCTATCAGAGCCAGCGATTTTTATAGACATAGAAACTATTGAACACTTGACAACAATAAACGGTTCAACATACATGCAGTTATGTCAACATTTAAAAAACGTTGATACTTCTCCTTCTTCAGTTCCATCAGGGATTCTTCATCTGAATGAACTTGAATAAAAAGGTAAAAATCCGCCAATAGCTGTCGATCTTCGCTTGTTAGCTCATCAACTGTAGAGAACATAAAGAATATATGTAGATTTTGTAATATTTGTAAACCAGTTTTGGAGACACCAGACAATAGGGAAATACTAGTATATGCTGGGTCCCTGGATCAATGGCTTTGTGTTTGAACAAAGTCAGGCTGTCCTTCACACACTTCAAGAAAATCCAACCAATTAATAACTTTTGGTTGTTTTCATTTGATCTAGCTGTACATGTACATCACCACCATACAGGTGCAACACCTTTGAGCAGGGTGCTAAAGGCCAATCAACAGATCAATTACATGAAAAGAAAAACACACACTAATACCATTTGGCAAGTGTGTGCCAAGTTTCAAAATATCTTTTAAATTTGCCAATCTTGTTCAAGTATTGTTACACATTTGGGAATGACTGCCATGTTTTGAATGCCTCCATCCATACCCCCCTCCCCCCAACCCCCATCATCAACCCAATCTTCATTTATTTTCCTTGATAAAACAAACTATTTAAACAAACTGATTTTTGTCAATGATATAATGCTCTCCATTTTAAATGAAAGTTCAACTGTTAACTTTGAAAACCAGTGGTCAATTTATTTTTAATATACATTTTTGTATATAATAAAATGTTTAAAATGAAAGCCATATTTGCTGACAAATTCTGGTAAAATGCTCAATATCAGATACATGTATGTTTGTTATTTCATTTTGGTGGAATACAATCACATCCACTAAGGCAACAGAAGGAATCTACAATTAAAATATGCATTTATCTGTGAGTTTGTTTTGAACTTTTGTGTTCAGAAAACAAACATAAATATCTCAAAATCTGCAATGGTTGCTTTATTGTTTCGCTGTATTTATTGGAATGCAATGACATTTTTTCATTGCCAGAAGTGGAATTAGAATTAGAGGTATTAGAAAGGCTGTAACCCTTCGAATCAGCAAACAGTGAATGTGTTACTCGGCTAGCTTGTTCCAATCAACCCATTGGACGAGTTGGTCAAACATATGAAGTTCAGAATGCATGGGCAATGTAGGGATTGCCAGTTATGGCTAGCTTGGCCTACTGAGCAGACTTCATATGTTTGACCAACACACTCAATGTGTTGTTTGGAACAAGCTAGCCGAGTAACACATTCACTGATTTGCAGGGTAGCGGCGTTTCTAATCCCTCTACATACTGACCCAAGGTGCAACTTAGCTAAAGGCTTATTTTGAACCCATATACTCACAATCAAGGTCAAATCAATTTTTCCTACTTGAATGTAAGAACAATTTTTCTGTCAAAGAGTCAAATGGTAAAGGTTATGGTGTTTATCACCATATGATTGGTGCAATATGTAATGTCGGCCATACATTTATTCTTTGTGACTCATGAAATACAACCACCTCAAGATGGCTTTATTTCAATTTCAAGTTAATCCGTAGATTTGTTACATATACATAGATAAATACTGTAAAATAATGCAATTGTGGCCATTTTGTTTTACAGAATATGGTGAAAAGCAATCGCATTCTTTGTCTTAATTGTATGAAGCTACAGAACAAGTTTCAAGTTAAGTCCCCCCTAGTACAGTGAATTGGACAAAAGTGAGGTTTAAAATTATTAGCTCAATTTGTTTTTAAGTATTGGAAATGTGTTTAATTTTCACAACACACATATATACAAATGTGAATCTTGTTTACTGACTCACAAAGTGAGGGCCAAATTGTATTGAGGAATAAGTTGAGCTGAAATGCAATCCTATCTCTTACCTGAGAAAGCTATTTTCCAAGTTTGAAGTTGATCTGTGACACACATACAGGCATAAATATCGTAATGTAAACTTATGCCTTTAACTGCCATTTTCTTTTACAGAATTTGGAAAAATGCAATCCCATCCATTGGCTTAACAGGGGGAAGGTACATAGCAAGTATGAAGTTAATCAATGAATTCGTTTTTAAGCTAGTGTGTTCACAAACATTTGTGACAGACTGATGGAAGAATGGACAGATGGAAATTTGCATTTTTAAGTCCCCCCTCCCCTTACAAGAGTCCAGGGGACAGTTAGATGCATGTTTAGCTTTATATTCATTGCGTTACATGTACCTTATTATACATATGATCAATGTATGTCTTTGTTTTGGTACAATCAGTTTGTTTGTTTGTTTTATTTGAATGGACTTTAACTTCATACCCAAGACTATTTCACTTATGCGACAACAGATCTTCCATTTCAGGCTGTTCTTTGTCTAAATACTATGGATTACCGAGAGCAGTGAGGGGAAACCTGGTAAAAACCTGGTACTCTAACCCTTGAGCTATACATCACAATAGGATAATAGCTATAGGCCATTTAAATCGTAAGAGACATTCATAACAATGAATGTCTGTCTGTTCTGGAGACCAATGGAATCTGGAACTCACCTGGTGTCGTTACAGAACAGCTTTCAGGCAGCAAATCATTCAGATCTTTGTCTGGAGAATCTTCCAGTGACAGTGCATTGTCAAACTCAAACTGTCAATTTAAAACAATAGAATCAGTTTAATGAAATGCCTGCCAGGCTGAGATTGTGTAGGGCCTGATTACCTAGACCAGTCATATCCATACACATCTGTATAATTAGCTCCGTCTATACCTGTCACACAATCCAGGTTTTTGCTCCAATAGACAAATTTAGAAAGAAACCAAGAAGTGTTTCAATTATAAAACAATTATATTCAGCTTAGCTAAATTCATTAATTTATATATAGCTGTCACTCACCTCATCAGGTGATAAACCCTTTTCTTGAGCCATATTGTCGTGGTTCAAATGGCTATCTCCAATTTGAAAGAAAATGGACTTCTGCAATAAAATCAGTTGTACATTGTCAGATGAATCCATTAAATCGATAAGATAAAACTAAATTACAATAGTTTCAGTCTGTTTTAGTAGGCAGTTTTCTTGCACAGATTCAATATTAAATGTAATTGTTTTAACAGCTGGGGACCGTTGTTTAAAGCTCCGTTAGCCTAACAGCCTGTTCGAAGACATTCCGTTACAAAGAAATGGACATCACTTCATAATAAAAATTCTTTGTAGCGCAACATCCACTTACAGTCCAATAATTACCAAAGCTTTGAGCAGCCGGCCTCTGGTTGACACGTGGTCAATTAGAAACTGTTAGTGTGATGTTACTCCCTTTCTGAAAAGAAATAACTGCCTGTTAACCCACAATCAACTCAACTAAGACTCTATAATAAAATTATAATGATAATTTTTTTTTCAGAATCTTGATGCTTGGTAATTGAAAGAGAGGATTTTTAGCTACTTAAAAATTTGTAAATGTCTTATACGGGTCACATTAAATGAAACAACTTTTAGATCGAAGAATAATTAATTTTGTTAGTATCTTTAAAATGGAATTTCATTGTCATATTTGATCTACAGCTGAATGATGTCACGTCAAAGCACAGTCCCAGGGTAGTTAATTGACTTTAATTTGGCGAACGTCGACCGCACAATTTTGGTAATTAACCATTTATCACCACATTCAAAATAGTCCTGGGTTATCTTATGACCGAGCACGAAAGCCATGGAGGTAAGGCGACCACGGTTATAATCAAGTGGATATGTTGATGTCTACCTAGCTACAGTAATTGAGTCTTCCTAACCATGATTCTGTACTCTATCTATGAATGTATAAAAAAAAATTGCAGGCCTAATACCCGGACTTAAAACCATCTTGTTGTCTTCCTTGAACACTTTTGGGTTAGACCGACTCATAAATCGAACACCCGACGTCCATTTTCATGTTTAATCAATCCATTCTCAGCAGTACCACACTAGTTTAAAAATGTCTTTATTTCTAATTAGGTAGTGCGGATTCAAGGCTATTTGTTATTCAGAGGCAGGCCTTATTTTTAAAGTTTTGCTACAGCTGCACATCATGTCTCTACATACTAACTGTATGAGTCTATAAGATAGGTATTCGTATCTAATGTCTACCAATTGAAATACCAACGCAAAATGTTCAGAAATGACTGTTATCAAAACTGTATGTTATGTTACCAGCCACATATGGATAGGATTCTGAGTCTGGGAGCTATTATTTTATGACTGGTTTGAATAACGACAGTACAGTTCATTCCTTCCTTTAGAAGTTAAGGGATAGTCTTTATATATGGTTAACTCTGGACATATAAAATGGCAGCAAGAAAATGTGGAAGGTGAAACCTTATTTAGACCTAGCCCTAAATGATGTCTTACCTTCCTCATTTTCTTGTGGCCATTGTATAATTATGTCAGGTTGATACCTGACATATCCAATGGCCAGAAGAAAATAGGGAAGGTAAGATGTCATTTAGTGCTAATTTAGACCTAAAATAACTCATAACTCCTCATCTGCCATCTAGACTGCATGTAATGGTTACCCGAATGAATATATTTACATCAACTAGCTGGTTAATCATCAGGATCAATTACCTGTACGTGCCACTGACTGGGATGATATCCTGGCGTTTAAGACTTGCAGCGTATGATGACATATTTAGAAACACTAGTTAAACAACAACAACATAATAATAAATGACTATCAGTTGTGACTCCAAAAAGGAATTTATTGTTTTCACAACTACTCAAATTCCTTAAGCTTACTTATTAACAGCATAAAACATTCACAAAATCTTTATATTTATAAATGACAAAGGAAAATCTCTTACTTTCGGATATTCGTCAATGTCATGTCCGCTTCCTGATCTACCACGGGTTGAAGTCTGTCAGAATGTAAAATCGAAAGCAAACTATGCTTGCATAAAAGGGGAATAACTCGACCGGTAATAAATATCGAGCTGGAATGTATATCGCCAGAGACTATAGATTGAATACACTTGCAAAGGGTCACAGCTTTACAGCTATATCTGTCGTAGTCCTCAACCTGGCTGAACCAGTGTTTACTTATGTTTCTTACTCTTGCAGCAGTCCACAGCTCTACTGCTGTCTCTCGTAGCCCTAGCACAATGAATAGGGCTAATTCCTCCGTCTTTATAGCCTAGCTTAGTTTAAAATACCTGTACGAACTATAACTCCATGTATAAACTATAAGCTAGTCTTAGCCTATCTCAACCCATGGTGAAAGTTGGAATTTGATCCGCCGCTATTGCCGACCTCTCTAAATATATTTCTGATTTTTTCTGATTTCTTTTGGATAAAAAAGCCACAAAAATATCACTCCTCCTTTCTTTCCTGACGCTAAAATAAAGTTTTATTTGAGTTTCTCGCCCGACTTGACACGTTATAAGTTATCTCCCTTTGCAATAATAAGATTAAAAACCGACAGAAAAGAAATGTTGCAAGTAGGTTAAATACAAGTCATTGTTTCCAATGTATCTAAACAAAATCTGAGAAAAATCGGATATATGCTTTGAGAGGCCGGCAATAGCAGCGGATCAATTTTCAACTTTCACCACAGGTTGAGATAGGCGGGACGTAGGGCTAAGACGGAGGAATTATATCCCTTTTCATTGTGTAGGGCTAAGGGAGGCGTGCACCTACCCCTGGTAACTTGATTTATATTCCCATCCAGTAGAACAATGGAAATTGTGGAAACAAATGTGGGATAACCCTTCTATAGTGGCGAAATTAAATGAGCGATCTGAACATTATAAAACTGCTTTATTCCTTTTTTAGAAAACGGGCGTCAGAACAAATGGGTTTCATAACAATTAACTATGAGAATTTAAACTCTGTGGCCTCACTGAGTACAAACTCTAACTGTAATAATATTCTACTAGAATATTCTGATGTGTTCACTGGTAAGCTAGGATCTCTTCCTGGTAATTAAAGGTACATCTACGCGTTGACGAGACTGTCACACCCGAGGCGTCAGCACCTGGTCGTGTACCTGGCTGTAGCTCTTAAAGATTGAAGACTGAGCTAAACAGACTTCAAGCTTTTGATGTCATAATTCCTGTCGATGAGCCTACTGACTGGTATAGTTTGTTTGTTTGATTTGGGTTTAACGTCGTACTCATGGGTATTTCACTTATATGACGACGGAATGTCCACTTCACACTGTTCCTTGCCTTATTGTGGTGGAAAACCGGGAGGAAACCTCGTAAAAACCACCCCCGCGATTGCCGGAGCCACATCTTTTGACTCACTCATATACCTGAGAGTCGACAGACGGATCCATATACCATTACCTCGAGCACTCGCTAACCACTACGCCACGGCCGCGGGCCCGACTGGAATAGTATATTATTGGTAGCTACTAAGAAATCTGGTGGCATTAGACTGTGTATAGACCCTAAACCACATAATGCTGCGTTGAAACGTGAAAGGTTTCAACTTCCTGTCATCGACGATATTCTACCACGATTATCTAAGGCAAAATTCTTCACTAAATTAGACCTCACTTCAGGCTAATGGCATGTGGCACTGGACTAAAAGGTAAAGAGGTGTATTTGGCCGATATCTTGTCATACACGTTCTTTTCTGCCGAATACTGATGATACTCAAAAGTAATTTGAACGTGTTAACATGGTATCTTTCCTTCCGATTCGTGAAGCAAAACTCAAACTTCTACATCAAGCAACAGAACTTGATGACGTAGCTGGCTCTCTACGACAAGTTATTCTACATGGTTGGCCTGATCATAAAGACCAGCTAGCGTCTCAATAAATCCCTCACATATCCCTCTCGGGGACGAGATGTCCGTACAAGATGGTTTGATCTTCAATGGTGAGCGAGTACTTGTTCCTCTCGGTCTAAGAAATGACGTATAAAGGACTATTCATTCCTCACATATTAGGATTGACGGTTGTCTGCGCCGATCTAGAGAATGTCTATTATGGCCCGGAATGACCTCAGAAATTTGTGAGTATATATCTACATGTGAAATTTGTCCAAAATTCAAATGTGATCAGCCCAAAGAGTTAGTAATGGCACATGATATACCAGACCGCCCATGGCAGAAAGTTGGTGTTGATCTATTCAGTTTTGATAACAAAAACTAGCTGGTAACTGTCGATTATTTCTCGAACTATTGGGAGATGGATCTATTAGAAGATACAACTACGAGTACGGTGATCTTCCGATTGAAGGGACATTTTGCTCGATACGGAATCCTGTGTCAAGTAATGTACGACCCTGGACCACAGTCTGCTTCTTCACACTTTCAGCTCTTTTCAGAAAAATGGGATTTTGAACATTTATTAGGAAGCCCAGCAAATCAGAAAGCTAACGGAAAAGCTGAATCTGCTGGAAAGCCTGCCAATCGTTTATTACGAAAAAACAAGGACTCGAATTCCGACTATCGTAATACCCCCACACAAGGTGTTGGAAATAGCCCAGCACAACGTTTAATGACCAGACGCACACGTACTTTACTCCCGATGACCAGTAATCTACTTAAACCCATTGGTCCAGAGACAAACAGCAAGCAGAAATTACAGACAAAAAAGACAAGCAAGTATCGTGCTACAACAAATCTGCTCATGATCTACCTATTCTAGGCGACGGAGAGACCTTGAGAAGGCGACCATACATCAAAGGAAGACGTGAGTGGCAAAAAGCTGTCGTTATCGAACGACTCGATGAAAGATCGTATAGAGTGGAAACCCCGAATGGTGTGTATCGACGAAATAGAGTTCATCTCAGAAAATGGAAAGAAATTCCCCCTAATCTGACTATCAGAAATACCTGGGACCAGTATATAAGATCTTATATTGGTCCCAGGAAATACCAATCCTACCATTAACTTCCCTGTTAATCCAACTACACCTAAATCGATACAAAACTCCATTGTAGACACTGCAAGGAATTTATCTCCTAAATCTAAGCATAATAAGTCTGTCTAAACAACCCATCTCTACAACTAAACCTACCGTGTGGCGATCTGGAAGACCAGTTAAGAAAAATACTACCTAAAAGACTATGAATTAGCTTTTATAGATTGCAGTTATTACGCGTGGCGAATAATGCAAATATTCTCTGACTTCTCTGATTTTTCTCTTAACAATTATAGAGTCTGATTAAGGCTAAAAGCTTACAGTTTATTAACGTTTAGTTTGAACTTATCCAGATTCACAATGACTTTAATGTGGTTGAGCTTTATTTTAGTGTTTACAATAGCAGCAATATTTGAGTAAAATATTTGTTGTTTCAGTAAGTATCATTCTTGCAGTTAACTCAGTTAAGCAAAACAGGACACAAAGCTCCAAAAAAGGGAGAATGTTACATTATGCATATGTATGAACTAAACTGCCGCGAATGGGCAGACGTCACTTTCCCTGCACACTCATATATGGTTCAAGATAAAATAAAGTTCTGTCAAGTGTTATCTTGTTTTAATGCCTCTTCCTCCGGAATACAACAATTATGTTTCTTACACTTGCAGGTAAGCACAGCTTTACAGCTATCTCTTATAGCCCTAACCCTGGCTACGCCAGTGTTTAATTATGTTTTTTTACAGCTTTCTCTAGTAGCAATAACCCGGTCTGCACCAGTGTTTTATTACGTTTCTTACACTTGCAGGCGAACACAGTTCTACATGCAGCTATCTCTTGTAGCCCTAACCCTGCATGGCTGCACCAGTGTTTGGTTATGTTTCTTACACTTGCAAGTGAACGGCTTTACAGCTATCTCTCATAGCACTAACCCTGGCTACACGAGTGTTTTATTACGTTTCTGACATTTGCAGGCGGACACAGCTTTACAGCTATCTATCATAGCACTAACCCTTGCTGCACCAGTGTTTTATAATGTTTCTGACATTTGCAGGAAATGATAGATGTATGTAATAGCCTTAACCCTGGCTGCACCAGTGTTTAATTATGTTTCTTACACTTGCAGGTGAACACAGCTTTACGTCTATCCCTCGTAGCCCTAACTCTGGCTGCACCAGTATGTTTCTTATACTTGCAGCCGGGCCTGCGACCGTGGCTGAGTGGTTGGCTAGTGCGCTTACTAAAGCCTACTTCGATGTACCGTCACAGGATCGAATCCGTCTGTCGACCCTCGGGAATATGAGCGAGTCACACGATGTGGCTGCGACAATCGCGGGGGTGGTTTTTACGAGGTTTCTTCTCGGTTTTCCATCGTAATTATGCAAGGAACATTGTAAAGTGGACAATCCGTCGTCATATAAGTGAAATATCCTTGAGTGCGGCGTAAAACCCCAATCCATCAAGCAAACAAAACAAATACACTTGCAGGCCAACACAGCTCTACACGCAGCTATCTCTTGTAGCCCTTACCCTCATGGCTGCATCAGTATTTAATTATGTTTCTTACACTTGTAGGTGAACGCTACATAGTTACAGCTATCTCTTCGAAGACTTAATCCTGCATGACTGCACCAGTGTTTTATTATGTTTCTTACACTGGCCGATAAACACAGCTCTACAACTATCTCTCGTAGCCATAACCCTGGCTGCGGCAGTGTTTAATTATGTTTCTTACACTTGTAGGTGGACACAGCATAGTTACAGCTATCTCTCGTAGCCTTAACCCTGGCTGCACCAGTGTTTTATTATGTTTCTTACACTTGCAGGTGAACACAGCTCTTCAACTATCCCTCGTAGCAATAACCCTGGCGGCGCCAGTATTTAATTATGTTGACCATCCATATCTACAGGCTGTCTGGTTTGTATATGTTTCATTTTTAATTATATTCCATTTAAATCAGATTAACACATGTTTTATTTGATGTACTATCTTGTTCAATAAAGTTCACTCAAGATACTGTACATGGCAGAAAGTCAACTGTCTTTTTGATCAGTTTATTTGTTCTGCCTTGCAGTGTTGCCAGTGACGTCAAAGGAGGTTTTCTTCACACATCCATCTGCCAGCCACGCAAGTGTCTTTCGATTGCCCAGGGTGTTTGTCGGAACTCGAGCTTTTCTCTTTTCTTTATATACAATCCTCTTAAATTCTCCTCGTAGTCCTTCAGTGATCGCGGGGCTTTATGGGGAAGGGGATTAAATCCCTGCAGAAGGGCCTTTCTTTTCCTCACCCTTTTCAACCTAAGTAGAGCAATAGGCCGGTATTTACTGTGAAGCAGTGGTCTGAGCAATCTCTCCTTCGCTGCTTCCAGGATTTGCTCCCCCAATATGTTTCTGCTGGAAGAACTTTGAGACTGGAACAGCCGGAAGCCTAGGCCACACTGCGCAGATTGGGGACGCTCTAACCGGGTATGACTGATAGAATTTATCACATTAACGGAGGGCCCTCCTATGGGATGAGGAGGGCCCCAGCTGGTGGGCTGCTACTGTCTGTGCCCATTTAGTGCTCTATGAGTGCATTTCCGTCGTTTGTTTGTATGTATACTAATTGGGGGGGGGGGGGGGGGGGGG
>JARDVA010503528.1:0-13804 GCA_030265315.1 Mopalia swanii | reverse complement strand
TACGGCCAATTTAACGCGGAATTTTCTTAGGAATGCTGGCATCAATGTCATGGAGTGGCCCTCAAGGTCTCCCGACATTAATCCCATAGAACATGTATGGGATGTGTTGGGCAGAAGACTCCGTCAAGTAAGGAACCCTTCACAGAATTTCCCGCAACTTGGTGCCATGTTGGTTCAATTATGGCGAGGCATCCCCCAAGCTGTGTTCAGACGCATCATTCAATCCATGAGAAGACGTTGCGTCGCAGTTGTAAACGCTCTTGGAGGGCATACGCGCTATTGACATGCTTTAAGTTGTAACTTACCATTTTTACTCTCTTACATTTCCGTAGCATTTCCGGTGGAACTGGTTACATTATGAACTTAATGTTTATGGTACACCGTCCTTAATGGGTACAAAATGGAATTTAATCATTATTTAAAACCACTTTTCTTGTTTGTTTGTTTGTTATTTAGTATAGTGGTGGCTCCATTCAATTGAATGATGTGCACCAAAACTAGGTAGACTAGATATACCCGTTATAATTATAAATTACTGAAGGCTCACATACAGGATCTTACGTTAACAATACAAACAAAAAACTTGAAAAAAAAAAACGAAAAAAAGAGAACAAAGAACAAAAAAAAAACAAAAAAAAACAAAAACAAAAAAAACCCAACAACATTCAGATATAAACATTAGCAACATCAATAAGATATATCACAATACTTTAAAAGACACTGAATTGGATACCATATAAAACAAAAAATTACGTGTGTGTAGAAATTATGCAAATCTGTGAGACTTTACTAAAAATCTAACGATAACCTGAAAAACTTTATTAACATTTTTTGATGGCTTCAAAATCGAACCCATCGATGTATAAGGTACACCAGCCAGTAGCAAGTCAGAATAAAATTTGCACCTCAAGACTCGATATCTGTTACACTCCCACTTTTCTTGTATGTTCAACTTATCGACATCCAAACGAGTGTGAAGTTTCTTTTTTGACTGAGTTTATATTCATACAAGAATATTTGCTATGTAAATTTTATATGTATTCTACTATTTGTTGTTAATTATGTTCAAATCGTTTTGAGTGGTGAACGAATCCATGAATGCTGACAGAGATATTCATATTTTGAGCGGTTGTTAGTCTTGGGGAGCCATGTAGAATAGTTTTAACGTTATATGTTTCAAGAACTCTTGATATAAATCGTTCTCTAGACTGTACGTACAAGGACAAAATGCTATATAGTGTTAACAGTCTTCATAGTGAAAACCACACTGGCATCCTGGAGATTCAATAGGATGCCTATTACACATGTGGGCTTTTAAAGGGCTACATTTGAGTCTTAATTGAGTCATAATGATTTGTAGTTGGTGCTCGCCTTTGTAGAAATGAGAGGCGACTCCCACATCCTCATGCATTAGCATGTTTTTAAAGGTTTGCATAGATTGGGTATTTCTAGGGCGCCATCAAGGTCGTTCCATAACGAAACTGTTGAGGGCAAAAATGAATTTTGGGAGGACATTGTATTGCAAAATGAGACATGATAATTCCCAGCGTTCCTTAACGGATAATCAGAGATATGAGAAACCTCTCGAGGAATTAATCCCAAAAGATACCATGGCGTAAGGCTATTCTTCATTTTGTACAATAATATAAGTTTATGACGTTGCCTGCGCTCAGAGAGTGGTATGAATCCAGTGTCTAGATATATGAAGGAATGGCTGGTTCCCTGTGGACAACCACATTTTGTTCTGAGCGCATCTAATCAAAGATTTCGAATAGGGTAACGTGGTGTTAAGTACAACTATCCCACAACACGTCCCCGTAATCAAACACAGATAGAATAAAAAAATTTCCAGATCAGAATTTAATATGTCTGCAGTGATTTGGTGATTTTCAACATATATATACAGCGATGTGTCATCCGCGAAGAGTCTAATGTTAGATCTGATGTCCGAAACTATGTCATTAATATAAACTAAAAAGAGCACAGGTCCTAATACCGATCCTTGAGGCACTCTGGTTGTCACAGGTTGGTATGACGACGATTTTCCACTCACAAGGACACATTGATACCGATGACTTAGATATCTATCGAACCAATCTAGCAGTTTTTCACGAATTCCAATAGATTGAAGTTTGTGGAGCAGTCCTCTGTGCCATACTTTATCAAAGGCTTTAGAGATATCGCAGAAGACTGCTCTTACGTCTTTGCCACCATTGCCTCGCTGATAAAATAGTATATGTCGATAAGTTGGAAGACCGTACTATCGCTAGCGATAAATCCTGATTGGAACGATGTAAGTATGCTATTATTGAGCAAATAATTAAACAAATATTTATGGACGCATCGTTCAAATATCTTTCACACTGCGCTTGTTAGGATACAGGTCGGTAATTCGATGGATCATGTTTGCTCCCCTTTTTATGGATTGGTATCACGCTAGAGCGTTTCCAGATATCTGGAACCACTCCGAGCTTGCTGTTGTCCTGGTGCTCTCAGGGCAAAGGGGCAAAGTGAAGCCGATCTATTTTTTGATATCTGTATCTGTACTATGCCTGTCGTGTCTTGTCTTTATTTGTTGCTGGTGTCGTCGAGGGTGATTTCCTGTACCTATTAAGCTGGTATGCGCTCACGTGAGCGAAGTAACCTAAATTATGGCATAAAACCGCAATCAAACAAATAAACCATTGTCGGTCCCATTCAAATTGTATACACATGAACACTGACCCTCCTAACCTCCCAATTCTGAACTTACACGGACCAGTATAATTTTTTTACGAACTATTCATAAAACATTATGGTATGTGTCTAAATGTACCGTGATGTATTGAATACCAATTCAAAGATTAAGTAGCTAATGGAGTTAATTTGTTATTTATAAGTATATGGTGACCGTGTTTGAAAATACTTTTCTTTTCATTTGAAAGATAATTTGGTTGGTACTCTTCGAGTCTAATTTCTTTAAATGATCAACCCAAGAAAAAGAGAATGTTGCACATAATTGGTCAAACTCATTTTATGTAAGTGTCCACCTAATCAACAAATGTTGGAGAAAACCGAATATTCTAAAAGTTAAACGAATTGCACTGTCCTCATAATAGATGCGAATATGTATCTTACAGACCTGTATTATACAAGCAATAGAGACACGACGTCTAAGAAATGAATTGAAATTTATATTGAATCCGTATGACCTCTTACCTCGCCAAAATACATTATATTCTGTTCGCTGGACACTCACCTAGGACAGTTCCCAACTGAGAGACCCAGGCATGTCCCGCTAAATTTCGTTCTCAAGTCGGAAAGACAGCTTAAATCGATCAAAAATAAATAGGATATACTGCTAAGAAACGATTGATTTTAACATGAAAATGGATTGGAAAAAAGTGCAGAACGATGGTATCGTTCGCTTGTTTCTAAAAGTAAGAATTAAGAGTCAAGTAGCGTAGCTGTCTTCATATAAGCCAAATAGTCTCAATCAGGGGACGATGGGGGGGGGGGGGGGGTCTAACCTACTAATATCCTGTGGTTACAATGTTGCCTTTCATGTGGGTAGGTCACGAGGGCAACCTGTGGCAAATTTGATTGGCTGCTGCGTGTGGTATCAAGTGATGAGTACTATGTTTTGGGTTTCAAAACTGCCGGGTAGACATACATTTAGCGCTTTTACAACGGTTTCCCGTAGCCATGTGATTTAAATTTGTTAAAGCGGCGTTAAACACAATAATAAAACAGAAACACAACTAAGCCTTCCAACCAAACAATCAACTGAGTTATTCGTAGAAGTGTCAATGTGTTAGCTTAGATGCTACGTCCATGCATGGATCTTACGATTGAAATAGCTCTCCTCAAGCGAATATGACTTATTAAGGATTCAACCATGTACTCCAACACGAAATAATTCAATTTGTACGTTTGGTGCACCCATCAATCAACTGAAATTCAACTGAGCCCCACGCTCAATTAATCAAAGAAAGGATAGAAAGAAAAATGGAAAAAAGAAGATAAATCGAAAAAGTAGTCAATGAACCAGTTCAAAACGAATCAAGCATAAACAATTCAAGAATCAATCAGTCGAAATTAGACGAATAAATTATCATCATTGTTACACCAAAATATATATTTACCTCAATCAGGTGCTTGAGTGGTGCTTTTTGCTATATTTACGTTTATACGTATATAACTTATATTCATATGGACATTTTCTAGGTGAATGGTTCATATGTGCCCAATTGTGCTCTTCGTCTCCGGTCACAAGAACCATTCAATGTCTTTAATCCAAACTATATGTACTTAAATCAGGTACTTCTACTGTATCTTTTGCTATAGTTAACTTATGTTTCTACAACGTGTTTTTGGGAGACATATTTTGATAACCGTTTTTCTACTTTATCTATAAGTGTGCAAATAAGCCAGGTTAAGTTAAGTTGTGCCTTGTGCTTTTTTGTGCTACTGTCTATTTCATAAACCTTGAATTATTTTTATTTGTCTTTTTAACTTACTTACCCCATAAATATACTAATCAGATCATTTTTGGCTGTGATATTATATTCTACACGTTTATAAGTACTCGGGGTTTCAACCCGGATTTGTTATTTTCTGTTTTCTGTTTAGGTTGACAATAGTTTTGTTATATTGTAAGATTTTTCTAGTTTAACTACATTGAAGTTAAGCTATCAAGGTTTAAATCGTACGTTTAGGACATTAAAGTTGAAACTATCAGTAGATTTAGGCTATATAGCAAGTTGTTAGGCATATGAATATGAGACAAAATGTCGATGATGTCATCACACATTGAAGCGCTCACTGAAAGAAGGTTGAAATGTTGTTAAAGGTATAAAATAATTACCAGTTGTTTCCTCTACTCTCTAGTCTGGAGCGGCATCACTTGAGCGGCGTAAAACCCAGATCGATTGTTTGAGTGTAGTTTAACGTCGAGCTCCAGGATATTTCACTTATATGATGACGGATTGTCCGTTTCACACTGTTCCTTGCGTAAATACGGTGGAAAACTAGGCGGGAAGCTGGTGATTACCGGAACCATATCGTGTGACTCCTTAATATTTCTTATGGTCGACAGGCGGATCCGTGGTTGGTACATAAAACTATAAGCGAATTAGGATGAGTAAGCCCTGGTGCTCTCGGAGATAAAAGGCAATACGAAGCCGAAATGTTTATGATGTATTTTTATTGCAACTTGTGATTGTCCTGTCTTGCCGTTCTATGCAGTGGAGTCGAGAATGATTTCTTACAGCCATTCGACTGGCGCACTGTCATGTGAGTGAGAAAAACCTTAATTATGGCGATCAACAAACAAATGATCAGATTGGATTGAGTGTCAGTCTTTTGTTCAGTTGAAGCAGTTCTGGTTGCGCCACGTTATTCAAATAAGCCCTCTAAGTACGGTACAAAACACCAGCTAGGGGCCGGTTCCTCGTAGCGCTATCAGATGGCATCACTTCATGTTGAAGATCTATATCTAATCATTTATTAGCGATTAAGTCTGGTGTTAGCGACTAACCGTCTGGTGTTGAGTGCAAACAGTAGGACTGGACCGAAAATGCTTGAAGTGAAAAGAATGTATCAGAAGTAGAGTTAATTAACTTCAATTAAGTGAAATATTGCATATCACATGACATCACTTACACTGCCTTGTGACAATAGACTGTATTGTTTGATAAAGGAAGGTCAAATTGTATTCTTACAGGTGATAATTATCCCTTATTTCAGACACTGACATTCTATCATTAATATCTTTATATCACTAAAGTAAAGGGAAAGCTTACATTAAATAAATACTGTATAAGCTCAGTCCAGCCTGGAACTTTTTACTTTGATTTTGCTTAGTGAAATCCAGTTTTGGTGCTGCCTTTTGAAATGCAGATGTGAAGATTTTGTGTCGTCTGATGTCCTGTTATTATTTATTAACAGCTGATTTGCTTGTTTGATTCCCGTCACCCATTAGACTGTCCGGCTGTCATGAATATTGAAACAAGTTAGGCTTATCTACAATCTAAAAAAGCAATCGTATGCAAGCAATCGTCAGTTCGCAATTTAAAACATAAAGTTTCGGTAAATCTCATTTCAATGATATGTAAATGTTTAGAGAGACGCTATCTTCGGCCGTTAAATTGCATTTTATTTGTCTTGTGATTTACATAGATCTATTGCATAGATCTAATTTATTGAATTAGTCCATCAACAACTGCTCAGAATTGTTCAACGACCATGTGACATTATTCCGTTTTTGTCATGCGCAGTACGAAAATTGTCACTGGGAGCTGGTGTCATCAGAGTTGTTCACGTCGGATTAATGGTCGACGGAGCTATTTTAGAAAATGTCACGATGCTATAATTATTGTGGACATACCAAATGCCATGCATTCAGATCCGCCTCCATTGTAACGTTCGGCAGAATAGGCATACTCTTTGGCACCATGACAACAATGTATGGGTTTCATAGTCAGTTTGTGTTTTACCATGGAAAACAACGTTCTGTTCCTTTCACTGACACATGGAGATTCGGTCCAATAACGTCACGTGGTGTCCGGTGTATTCTTGAGCTTGATCTCTAAAGCCTAATACAAACGCGTCTGCTTGGTCAAGTAAAATTAATAAATTTGGTTTCTATTGGTTTGGCACTGTCTATGCGGTTTTCGATGAAACTGATGTCTGCTAACTAAAGATGTCCCCGAAGTCTAATTCAACTGTTAGTAGTGCTCCGCTTACTACGCTAAGAACTGGGTTGACTCAGGAAACGGCTTGTCTTTATTGCCTTTAAATTTATTTTGTTGTTTAAATAATTAAATTTAAAAAAAAAGTTTCCACAGAAGGATAAAAAAACACATACGAAATCCTGAATGTAAGACACGTGGTAGACACAGTCCACACTGTTATTATTTTAAGTGAGATACAAGATGATTCGTCAGTAGAGTACAGATCTCGCCGAAACGTTAGAATGCTAATACAATGTTAAAATCATGTATACTTTTTAAAGTTTGCTAGACACGAGAAAATGCAAAGTTTCGCTGTAATAATACGTAATCGTGTAACTTTGTAACATAAACTCCTATTCGTATAAAAGTAGCACACCAATATTAAAAAGACAACCGGAGAATACGTATAGCACGCATTTCTAGATGTCTTCTTTCTGTCACTGAAAAACTCGACCTAATACTGCCTAATTATGCATACAAAATGTGTCAGTAGTTCACAATGCAAAAACCTGACTAGTTTTAAATAGGATGGGCTTGCTAACCTCATAAACACTTGTTTAATAATGAAACGTATACACGCGCCTATATGTATAGTTGATATGGTAACGTTATGACACACTCAACTATCCCTTGGCTATGTAGGTGCTCAACTACCGTGATAATACCTTGATTTTGCCAGGCGCTGTCCTACTCGTATGTAGGTAGATGTACAGTTTGTCACTTCGAGTTTGAATGAACTGATACGAAGGTTTGATGCATCGAAAAGCTATATATGTGACATGCATATAGTTTATTGAGTATATCACTGTGCATTCATGAAGAAGAATTATACAGGTGACGACCTCCTTGTGTGTGTATATAATACTGTATACACTCAGTTTAAGTGAAAGCTGTCATCTGGTCGTAATTCTCCTTCATATCGACCAACTGTTAACCTCATTTCAAGCAAACCTGGATACATGTTTGTCTGCAGCTAGAGATATTAGATACAGCCTAGCTCTGTTTTAATATTCAAACACAGTCATCAGTGAAACGGATATATGCTGTTTTTTCCACGGCTCCTGAAATCAGCTCATTTTACCTTTAGAGTGAACAACTAAGCTAGGTAGGTAAGTTGTATTTAAAAGAAGAAGCTTCTTGTAAAACTTCGCTAAGCAGTAATTACAACATGACCCCCCCTCCCCCACCTTATGTATACCAACTGCATCCTCGGTGCATATTTTGTAATCGAAATGCCCTTGTTTACTTTAATACACAGAATTAGTTCACATACTTGAGACAGTCAGTCTATACGATAAATTGTTATTCGATTTGTAAACAATTCATTCAAAAACCTTCATTCTCATGTGTATTAATGAGATTTAAGCCGGTAAATATCAGTATGTAATAATTAACACTTAGAATAAGACAAATCGGCTTTTTACGCGAAATGTATATATCTGTGTAGTGAGTTCTCTATAACAATAATAATGGCAATGGCCCATACATAATGCTATAGTTCAAACGTATTTTATGACATGTCATGTCAAACAAGATGTGAAATGTTTGGGACTGATCGCTAACCCTATCGCAGAACCTCGCACTAAAGATAGCATCTAATCATATAACCCAAGCTAATATTTCGCTTGCAATCGAATTAGCATAGCCGTTAACTAGTTAATTTACAAAGCGGAACTCCATGACGTCATTGTTCCAAAACGCGATAGTTGTATCATCCAGTCGTGGCTGTCCCCTATTACCTGGTGGATGCTTTCATATAAAGCCGAAAATGAGGATTCCATCCCCAAACGAAACAACAACAACAAACAACCGCTTGTACATATCAACCTGGTACAAAAGTCGGATTTTTTAAAACGGCATGTCGACTGAAAACATGCTAAACGTATGTGTTACTCAAGGAGCTATTTTGATATATGTATGCAACAGATTTACATTGCGCTTGGATGACCAAGCTTGTGTATACGCCTTGTGTAAAAATATGTATACGCCTTGTTGTTACAGATGCCATCCTATGCATCCATAAGCGAACGGACACACTGCTGACCGATCGTGTTTTCGAACAATGACTTCAGTCCGGCCTATTAATTTAAGTAGCCCATGGCTAATGTTGTACTTTTGTCAGACCCGACTTTAAATAAAGATTTGATTTGATTTGATTTGATTTGATTTGACACTTAAAATGACGTCATATCCTACATAACGGACTAACATTTTTGTTATATCTGTTGGATGTTTAAGAAGTGTTGATTTCGTGATAAAGTGAAATGTCAGGGTGCATAGCCCATTATACTGAGATTAGTTTGTTTTAAAATATTTTCTTAATAAAGCTATTCATCATTTCCAGTGTAAAGTATGTAGTGGTAGTCGAGATATATATTCGGGAGTTTTTGTTTAATGGAGTAAAGTTGCCTTGGTTAATTGCCTTTGCATTGCTATAGTAATTGATAACCTACTCCGCGATCTCCCCATCTTTTTGGTTGTACATGTCTTGGTCGTTGTAACTGATGTTGATCAGTATATCGGAGTACTTTTCATTTTCATATATTTTATGCCGAAAGTATAGGCCTAAGGACGTGTATACATCGAATGATATGTGTTAATGCATTGTTGTCGATCCTTGGTTAATACCACAAATTAACTTGAATTCCATTTATGTAGATATTCTTTCACAAAGGGCAGCGGAGTTGAAAATGTCAACATTAAGTAGATCTATGTATTCGTATTAAGTAATGTTCAATTGGCGTAGCGTCGTTCGGCTTCGTTAATAGGGATAACACACAGCTTCGTCCGTTGAAAGCGAGACAAAATTAGCAAGATGTCAGTAATGAGGAAAATGTATCCAATCCAGCTTTATGAAGTTCAAGCCCGTATATTTGAAATAGCAACGACGAGAACGTTTCCCTCTGTCGAACACCATGCTCTAATAAACACATGTTCTGTGTCATTCGCTGACAATATGACCTGCATGGAATGTAATTTTACTGGATTGACGCTCAGAGTTATATTTAGCCAGAAATCCATATGTTACCCAGTTTATCTTACAAGAATTGCATATCATCCCCTAGGAAATGTAATGATCCAACGAACAGCAAGTCTTACCTGTATGGGTTAATGTACAATCTGATGTATTTTAATGATTTCCCTGAAGCTGAAATATGTTTGAATGTGTCGTACAATTGAAATGAATCGATGGATGTCCTAACAGGATCTATTTTCAATATAAACGTCTTGTTGACAATTGTTCACAATGTCAAACACGCAATGCCGTCATATGGAGGTAATGTACGGCGTAAAGTCCCAAGCCGACTTAAATTCTAAGACAGTGATCATGTGAATTAAAAGATAATAGCGAAATTACCTTTGTGCTGGCTATAAAGTGGGATTTTTAAAGCAGATATCTGTAAAAAAAATATAAATTCATGTAACATGTTTTTGTTATTTATTATTGTACTTTCGATAAAACAGTGCAGTGCTTAGTTCTAAAGTTAACACATGTGCACTTTAACGATTTAACATGACAACAACAATAGAGTTCTTAATGATTCTGATATATTTTTGTTTGCTCTGTCGCGATTTTCCGTCTATTAAGTCTGCATAATATTATTGTTATTTTAATCTCTATACACTTTATACTCAATAAACTAGCCCTGCTTTATACACCAACTATAACAACAAAATCATTTTCCTGCTAACCTAGTGTTTGACAACTTTTCGGCTTTTAATAAACAACTTTAGCAAATGTATTTTTTATTTTGGCGATCTTTATTCAGCACTCGAAATATATTTGTTGACCAGCCGAGCCAAATTTAAGACTAGGAAAAGGGATTTAAATCGTACTCCTTATAATCTTGCAAAAGCAAAATGCCATATTTTATTAACGAAAGCCTGACACGCGCAAAGGTGGTGTGTAGGATGGTAAATGTCCAATCTAACTTTTGTCAGCGAAACGTGCATAGGTGCTATGTAGGAGGCCCAATGACTACCAAACTGTCGCCATTTTTCACCGCCTCAATTTGAAAACAGACTCGCCCGAGAGTGACGTAATGAAACTTCGGGAAAGTCTATACTTTCACATTGAGGCGGTGTCAAATGCATGGCGGCAATTAGGTAGAGGATATGCCACACTGGTGTGTTTTTATCCCGATTTTTGGACAGAATTTGTTTGGACTACCATTACAAATCGATGCAAACGAAAGCGTATAGGCCATTGATTACTGTGGTGGTTGTATTTTAGAAATGCATGTAGCTTCAATGACATAGGGGCAGCAAATATAGACTCGTGAGTAAGCATTTCTACAGACAATCTTCATGACTGATAATAACGCCATTATGCTATATTTACATATGAATTCTCCGTCATCTGAGGACTGCCCTCTACCGTCATATCTGTGCTAGTATATTATAACATGTGGCCTTATTTCACAGCTCGATATACACTGAACTTACGGAGACATTTAATCTATCAATCATGGTCTTAAATTACCCATTAGCCTCATTAAAAATGTGTATGCAGACTTGAAACTGTCGCCAGTAACTTTTCTTTCTTACACAGAAAAAGACAAAAATTTATTAAATGGGGTTGTATACTTGTATAAAGTTTCCGTTGTTTACCTGTCTGGCTTTCAGAATAAAAAAAAGGTTTAACCTAATCAGTAAGCGACTCGGACACATAGCTACTTAATTGTATTATCATATATAGAGAGGGTTCATGTAGAGACCGGTTGAAGCTACCATAGCGCAACGACACTTTTCATCCGAGACAAGAAGTGCATCAGTGCAGTTTATGTACGTTTCTGTCGCGGAACTTAAGCGCAGTCATCGCCTATAAGTTCCGTCCAGAGGAGAATAACTTTAATAAGGCGGGGGTGTAAGCGGTACGCTTCAGGCTATGTGCCAAACATACTGGATTATCGTAGTCAAAGTCAAGTCAAAATCAAATAATAGACAAAAGTGTTAGAAACACATTGGTCTTGCACTAAACTACATTCCTATTCCAAACTGGTTCCACTAAAATTTTCCATGGCAACATAATGATACATAATAATAGTATTGCAGACGATGTGACCACAGTAAAAACAATACCGTTTAACGCATGCAGGGTTTTCAAACTTTAGAAACACAGAGGTCTAATACTTAAATACATTCCTATTTAAAATGGGATCATTCCAATCAACTTTCTATTTTGATCACCGTAAGATTGAACTATTTCCATGATAAAAGCGAAGTTGAAGTGGGGATAGTGACTGTTTTAACTTCTTTCTCCTTAACTCCAACATTGATAGAGTGCTTCCCATCGTTTTGCGAGTCACACTCACCTCTTGTTAAGTTTATATTTAGAAAAGAAATAACGTGTTTTCTATTGCGCGTGACGCATCTGCTCTTGACACCTTTGTTTACCTGATGCTTATACCACCGCACGAGGAAGGCATAAATGCAGCACGCCATATTTCTTGAATTTGACAGAACTCTTCCCGGGCGAGCTTTGTTTACGGTGATGATGCAGATTTTAATGACCTGCTTGCAGTTGCGCACAACAGTAACACCAGTTATTTTACGAATTTTCAAAAAGAAACGTAGCTTAACTCCAGGATATATATCGAGTTAAGCAATCTAACAGACTGACACTAAGGCTCTGATACAGGTTGAGATAGGCCAGACGTAGGGCTTAGACGAAGGGCTAGTGTAAACGTTGCAATAAGCTCAAATACATCCATACATGTAGCATGATCCCCAATCTGAAAGACGTACTTAGTAGTCTTTACGTTTTAGCCCCATCGTAACCTGTTCATAGCAGCAATGAGTATTGTTGTATAAACCCTTTTCAATATTTTCCCTTTTTTCAGAATAATCAATTAAAGAAGTGTACACGTGTCCTTTTTATTATTAAACAAATACATATATATCTGATGTATTAAAAAGTACAGTACTTTTAATTTCAGGAGAGCAAACAGCTCTCCTGGCCATTTCCTGCTGTGCGAATGACTGCTCTCTTGAAATGTCAAACGAGACCATTTTAAACGTTATTCGCGGACCTACCTCGAGATTTCATGCGGAGATTCCAGCTCTAAAGTATATCACTGGGCCATCTTTTCGCTGAGTATCTGTTTTTCGTGAAATTTTATTAAAAGAAGTTTACACCATACATTCACCAGAATTTAACTCACAATCAAGTGTGAAAATGAAATACTCCAAGATTTGCCAAATCATAAGCTTGATAAATCCAACAAAATAAGAAATTTAAAAAGCATATTTCCTGGGAATTTTCTCAATTTCCCTTGAATAGAGAGAAATAATGTAAGTCTAGTCTACTACCATCGACAATGGGTGTTTTGGATCAACGTTTTTAAAAAGTGTTGATGTGTTGAATTAATTCTGTGTATGACGGTTACGCGGTGCCGACGGTGTAAATGAAAGAGACTGACGTAAACTCATGATTTCCAATCTAGCAACAGCAACTGCTGGAGCCATAATGGAGTGATGATGTGTGCCCGCTGGGCGACTGCAAACTTGTGGAAGACATCAATGTATCACTCACAATCTCTACCAGAAGATAACCATGTCAATTTGTCAGAGATGCAGAGTTACTTCATGCTGGCACGAAGGTGTGCCAGCATGAGGCCAATAACTTTTTGAATGGCTAACATCTTTAAATTTTTAAATTAAGACTCGATACTCGGTTGGGGGTATTGCCATATAACTTGCCATTTAAAGGTTTATATAATAGAATTGAATGATGAGGAATAAAATAAAAACTTTTTCCTACCCGCCTACCCTAATTTTTTTTGGCAACCGGAAACAAAGAGGATTTTTTAGGCCTAATCTGGAGTTCGATAATTTAAACATGTTTAGGCTTTTTTCTTCGCTTTCACTTTTCTTCATTTTTACGTTTTAAATCGTTTATTTCTTGTAAACATTTTCTGTGAAATATGACACGCACAATATTAAAGCCATTATCATAAAACCGTCCTGCATGCATATATATAGATATACTCTGTCAAAAAAGAAACGCATAGATGAAATGTCACAAGAAAGTGTTGAATTTTAAAAAAAATATCGTTTCTTGTGTACAATGGCCATGGATGATTATGTTT
>JARDVA010502974.1:0-13820 GCA_030265315.1 Mopalia swanii | reverse complement strand
GTTTTGGGTTCGATTTAATGTTTGAAATATTTTTTTAAATTGACTTATCAGAAAGCCAACTGTGCGTTAATTGGGCACATGACGGCCATGTTGTTTTTGAAAAGTTTAATATGCAGTGCGGCCAGACTCTATAGCGGTGGTCGAAGTTAACGCGAGAAGAGTCTGGTCCACGCGAGACTAATAATAGTATTGCTTCCATTCAGTATTGCTTAAATTCGGTTTAAGCAACTGAATTAGAACACTTGGCCGAAAATCTCTATTGTCTTTTCCAATGCAAGTTTCCACTCTCTCTCCTAACGTCGTTCTCTCGTCTCCTTACCTATTAAGGAAAAACCAAGAGGGTGTTTGTTATTGAAAATTTCCCCAGAGCGTACAGACAAATTCCAATTGACCTAGGGGGTATGCATCTGGATATCTCTACACATTGACTTAGACAGAGTTATCCACAGACTGGTAAGCAATTAAACAAGCCATTCTTAGGCAGTTACAATGACTTTTTGGAAAACTTTCACGAACTGACAAAATCGATTGAATGGATAAAGCTTTTCGCTTCGTCTTTAATGTTAAAATTGTTGCGTCCTTGGTAATATAAATGTATATATGGTTCTCTTCTTACATCAGTTTTACTGCGATTTAAGGGAGGGAGTTAAAATATCCGTTAGGTCTGCATTAGCTGACAGTACCCGAAAGAACTTGTTAATTCAATGGCAATCGTTTTTTCTTTTTTTTCGCAAATATTTTCATCTTTCTGCCTGTCCATGTTCATAGAATACATTGTTGTTATACGCCCAGTTTTTGAGCAAGTCTTTTCAATAGGTAGAATCCAATTAAGGTTACGTAATCGGTGTACGCTCGCTGCATATTATTCTTGGTTTGCAAGGGCCCTATACACAGGCTGATGAGCGAAAGAGGCTTTTTAGGGGATCTACTTAAATACATGGTGTTTTTTTGTCTTTTTCCTCATGGTTCGGAAGTCTAATTTAGTTCCCGACAAAGCTAGCAAATTTGATCCCAAAAAGCAATGGGGATCGCCAGTGGCTAACGAGGTAGATAACTATGTCACCCGTATATTAGGTAAGCCATCTATATCATTGATTAACAATAGCATTCTATTCAATATTCATACCATCATATTGTTAGCCAATGAGATGGATTGTACTTCCTGTTATATGGGTTCCATAGTTATCGCCTTTTTTCCACTGGTGATCCCCATTGACACGGGGAAATATTGAGGTTCACGATGGAACACTCATTGCTGAAATGAAATTGTCTAAACCCACTCAATTTGGTTAAAGGTAGGAGCGGTTTCAACTCCTGTCTATACCCGGGTCTATGCTTTGTTCAGTCCTTGCCCCTAGAGATATCGTCATTGCCGTTCGTAGCGATCAGCTTTAGTTTACCTGGTGAGTGAGACAAATTCGACATAAGAGAAGAATCCTCAATTGGGGTACTTAACTGGCTTGAGTATCACTCTTCCGGGGTTTGATGGCCTGTAGTTTGGGAGAGGGCGGGGACATATCTACATGTTTCAATTATTTTGGTTTGATTTCTGAGGTGTTGGGATTCAATGTATATGCAAATATTGAAAAATGAACAATGCATCACGTAGTACATACAATACGCATTCGTCCAGTATGGTCTCTGGACTTTTTCAAACTAACAATACATGATGTAAAACCGTCTATATTTATATATATATATATATCTATAGATATATATATATATATCTATAAATTAAACCGTGTTCACTTCCAATGTAATGGGAGGCTACTAGACCTTGGTCTCTGTTTAGACTGAGCTGTTTTCGCTTTATCTCAATGGCCTCTCTAACTTTTCAGGTTTAGAAATTTGTTTCTGTTTTTACCATTGATACGTCATTCCACGCAATAGCATGGCCAGTGTCAATCTAATGCTCGCCTACTGCCGACGAAATCCCTGGCAAGCGTGCTGACTTTTTATGCTTCAAATTCTTGTTTTTAATTGATGATCACTTTCTCCTATATACACACTGGTGAAGTGTTAACAACAAATTTTATATACAATTCCACACTTGACAGGAATGACAAGAATACATTTTAGTGTTTGTCCTGGTTTTAAAGATACTTTAGTTTTGTGCTTTTTGAAAATTCTACTGTCCAGAGCAAAATCATTCTACTATCTTGACCATTGCTGTCCTGTTTGCTACTTATTTGTTGATATTGTTTGTCCAAGTTGGGTATCCACAACCTGTTAATGCTGATAAAATAAATGTGTGTTCTATGCTCGTGTCACTTGCATTTGTCACGATCGACTCACATATGTGATAAAGTATCCAGACGACACCTCGTTTCTGGCAGCAAGGATGGTGGGATTTCAAGTTCAAATATTGATTGGTGTGCGTGGCTTTCCTATAGACCATAGATTTAAAGGAAGTTGTCACGATATCTCGTCACTAGTGTATCAAGGAACGGGAGACAACTATCTTTCTCCGTCTCGCTGGTTAATTGTTTACTATCATCGATGCTATTAATGTAGTAAACAAAGATTCTACGAAACCTTGCTTCATGATGACAAAAGTGTCCTCTACATATCTTAGCCAAAGACTAGGAGAGCCTGGGGCTGTAATTGTTCAAAGTGCTCCATATAAAGGTTAGCTAAAATATGGGATATGCGACTATCAATAGTTGCCGGCTAAATTTTAAAAAGTGCTGTTCTAGAAAACAGCCAGCATTTGATAAAAGGTTAGTCACAATGTTTAACCTTTAAGAAATAAGCTCAATATAACGTGTATAGCTTTATCTGTGGGGAAACCATAATTTCTTCATTTCGGAGGGTGTCACTATTTTTAAAGTTTACACAGGGGTCAGAATTTTTAATGCTGACCTGTCTTTCCCAAAAGGGAGCTCAAACTTCCAACCAAGTGTTTAGCTGTATTGTTTGTGATACTGCAATGTCAGATACTATAGGTCTGAGGGGGTAATTGCCTTTATGTATTTTTGGTTCGATTTTTGTCTATTGTTTGGTAGACATTGACATCGTCCAACATTCCACGCGATTTGGCTTCGTTGTCTGCTTTGTTCACAATGACTGTACATTGACATTTATCTTCTGGTAATATAACTATATATTTGACAAAAGAGATGTCTCACATGTTGTTATCACTAGTTTGGATATTTTTATCACCCGTCTGTCTCTTAGTTGCGGCCGTGGCTTAGTGGTAGCTTGTGCGCTTACTAAATCTGCTTCGATGTACCGTTCGAGCCAGCTGTCGACCATCAGGTATATGAGTCAGTCACACGTTATGGATCCGACAATCGTGGGAGTGGTTTTTACGAGGTGTACTACCGGTTTTCCACCGTAATAAGGCAAGGTGTAGTGTGAAGTGGACAGACTCGTATGTCCTTTGTAGACACTTCTCGCCTCTTTTTCAGGTAATTTGTCGGTAAGTTGTTGACATTTCTGTTGTCGTTTGATATGTGCTGTTGTAATAATATGGTTGACGCATCGAGTACTTTCTTGGACGAGTTCTCTTTCTGCTTTCTGTATAGTTTATCGTGTGTTATCTATCGTCTGTGGACAGCGCACACGCAGGCTCATTGGAGTTATATGTTCACCCTTGCATCAGAAAGTGAAGCGCAAATGGTTTCCAAATCTAACTTTCTTACCCTGTGAATTTCTTAAAATTTCTGGGACCTTTCACAACATCGTTTCCACATTCATAACGAATATATCCAAAGAGATTAATACGCTTGTTGGGTACAGACTGCATACCACGTTCATTTGGACACAAGCTGAATATATTGGAATTCGATAACCTTTCGTCCAGTACGGTCTCTGGACTTTTTCAAAGTAACAATGCATGATGTAAAACCGTATTATGAAACTATGAGGTCTGATATACAAACAGTGCCATGGAGCAGCTATGGGTAGTCCCATATCCCCTATTATAACTAATCTCTACATGGAGCACTTTGAACATTTGATCCTCACCACAGCCCCTGACCCTCCTAGATTTTGACTAAGATGTGGGGCACCTACGACATCATAAAGAAGGATTTCCTTGAATCTTTTGTTCACTACATTAATAGCATCGATGAATGCATACAATTTACCAGCGAGTCGGAGAAAAATAATTGTCTTCCGTTCTTAGATACACTTGTGACGAGAAATCTGGACATCTCCCTTAAATCTATGGTGTATAGGAAAGCCAAGCACACTAATCAATATTTGAACTTGAAATCCCATCATCTTTTATACCAGAAACTAGGTGTCGTCAGAACACTTCATCATAGATGTCAAACCTTCGTGACAAATGAAAATGACCGGAGCATAGAACAGATTTATTTCATCAGCATTGACAGGTTGTGGATCCCCAACATGGTCAAAACAATATTAACAAATTAGTGGAAAACGGGACCCTACCATATTGTTCTAGACTTTCTGCGAAACTTAGTAGAATTTTAAAAAATACTGTTAGCCTGTTCCGCCAATAACAGGGAATTCATTTCTTTTGACTTCAAAGTAAAATGCCAAATAACTTGATGTCTGCATAAAGCTGGGATTACAATATACAGGGATATGTAACGGCAAGCTTTAACCTTGAATAGCCGATGAAATCAAGAACTCCCTGGCGGAGCGAGGGAACTGGCAAGATGCTTTACCGGTTTGCAAACTAAGAAGACAGTGTGTTGAATGAAATGAACTTGAATCCACTCTTGAATATTTCCATTTTACAGCTGATATCAGAAATAAAATAAAGTAGATATAAACAACTATCTTTAATTCCGTAGAAAGTAGTATTATAACTCGGAGAAAGTGCATTTGGGTAAAAAAAACGACCTAATGTTGGACTAGAAAACCCCGTTGTATTCCCGGAAAAACAAGTGGCGGCCGATTGAAGGAAGAGAATGCGATTGTTTTTCATTAATCATTATCTACCATGTAAATCCATCAAAGAGATGTTAATGCTCGTCAAGTTTAGCTCACAATTCAGATAAAGTAATATTTAGATTACCTTTTCTGACTGCAAAAACTGCGAAAATCCAGCAAATAGTATATTTCAATATTTTTGGTTTATTTTTTACCGAGTCATTGGTGGCGTGAATGGATTCAATAATAATTGTTGAATTACCGCCTTATTGTTTGTTTGATTGGGGTTTAACGTCGTACACAAGGGTATTTCACTTATATGACGACGGATTGTCCACTTCACACTGTTCCTTGCCCTATTATGGTGGAAAATCGGGAAGAAACCTCTTAACAAACCACCCCCGCGATTGCCAGAACCACATCTTGTGACTCACTTATATACCTGAGGAAATATCATTTGGGGAGAAGTTATTGCTCGCTATTATATATTCACAATCCATATAATTATGTCAAATATTTATACGTTTTTGCGGACCTTTAGATAATCCTAAAAAATCGTGAAGGAGGGAGACTCTAATGGGATATCAATTACCATATAGTAATGAACCGACGCACTGACAACTGTCAAGCTCACGAGTTTACCGGAATCTTTACGGATACAAACGAATTAAACAAATACCGAGTAACTGATTTTATGTGGATTGGGTCTGGATAAGGCCGAGCTTTATGTCCCTGTATTGAGTATTTGAGTAATTATTATGTATACTGTGAACCGAACTGACAATATCCCTCTCGTTTCATGTTGTGTGATATTTACACAAAAGTTCACAATAATCTGGATTTTCAATGTGGAGTTATGATGTTTAACATCAATTTATTTGAAAAGTTTGTTAAAGTAACAAATATGCAAGTAATGAGCTGAACAGATAATATCCCTCTCCTCTCATGGTCTGTGACATTGGCCCAATTTTTTAGAACAATAAAGCTATTCAATTTGAACTTAAGGTGCTTAACAGAAATTTTAACACCGGTTTAATGGAAAAGCTCGTAAAAGTAATTAATATACATGTAATGAGCTGGACTGATAATAGCACTCTCCTCTCATGTTTTGTGACATTTGTCTACAATTTATGGACAATCGGGCTATTATATTTGAACATACAGTTATTAACGCCAATTGGACACTATTTCTTCTAAAACAGTTTCACCTAATAAGCATCATTAACAATCTCAAATTTCCACATAATTTTAATAATCTCTTCATTTCCAGTCAGCCAAACTGTGTGTAATATTTAAGATTGTTTGCTTGTTTGGATAGGGTTTAACGTCGTACTCAAGGGTATTTCACTTAAATGACGACGGATTGTCCACTTCACAATGTTCCGTGCCTAATTACGGTGGAAAAGCGCGAAGAAACCTCGTAAAAACCACCCCCTCGATTGCCGGAGCCACATCGTGTGACTCACTCATATACCTGAGGGTTGATAGACGGACTCGATAATATTTAAGAGAAATTCTCTTAGTATTTTAATTACAGAAGCCTTTGCATGGCTGACGCCGACAAAAATTACTTAGTATGATTGTATAAAGCTCTTTAGAGTAATTAATATGGTGTAATGAGCTGAACAGATAATATCCCTCTCCTCTAATGTTGTGAGTCAATCGGGCTATTCGATTTGGAGTTATGGTGTTAAACACAAATTTAATTGAAAAGCTTGTTAAAGTAATTAATTACATATAATAAGCTGAACAGATAATATCCGTCTTCGAACAGGCGAGCTAAAAGCATAGAATTATCGATATTTAAAACCAGGGCAAACACTAAAAGGTTTACTTGTCAAACCCACAGACAGGACTCCCGTTGAAGAAAAGTCATTTGAAAACGAGAATTTCGCAGCATAAAGTCAGCACCCTTACCAGGCATTTCGTCGACAGTAGGTGATCATCAGATTGACTATGCTCATGCCATTGCATGGAATAACGTATCAATGGTAAAAACAGAAACAAATTTCTAAACCTGAAAAGTTAGGGAGGCCATTGAGATAAAGAGAAAACAACTAAGCTTACACAGAGACCAAGGTCTAGAACTGCCTCCCATTTACCATGAGTTACTATAAGAAGTAAACGTTTTACACTGCTCGCCGCTATATTGTATATACAAGCTGTCGGATTTTTTTTATTGGAAGTGAACACGGTTTAATCTATAGAATGTATATATAGACGGTTTTACATCATGTATTGTTAGCTTGAAAAAATACAGAGACCATACTGGACGAAGCTTACTGTAGTCAAATCTATTCAGCTAGTGTCCAAATGAACGTTGAATGCAGTATGGACCCACCAAGCGTATGCATCTCTTTGGAATGGACCACGTATGTATTACAGTTAAAGCTGCACTTGGATCAGTATAAAGATTGTTGTGCTGTGATGAAAACGGATATATTTATGTCGAATTCTACTCAATGGCAAGAAAGACTAATTCTCTACTGTGGGTGTTTCTTATGGTTGTGCAATTTCAAATGTGTTATATTTTTCACTAGTTTAAATCGTTTTTTTTTTGTCGATTTATGAAATATCAGAAACAAAACCAGGTTTTCAATTTTAACGCTTTTAAAACCTGTTTTGTCAGACGAAAATACGATTTTTGTAATACTTGTTGACATTTAAATTTAACTGAATATTCAGTCAGTGGAGTCAACTTCAGCGCCTTTTAAAAGCAAACAGCTATATATACCGAAATCGACACAACTGTTATAAGATCTGATCAAAACACTGCTGCCCTGAAAAATGTATTTTGTAGAATAAAGCAGAAGAAATTCATTTGAAGATAAAGTTTTAATAGGAAGCCTGGTTCACAGTAAGAAGAAGCCGTTGTTAACTTTGTTTCTCAATAACTGGCGGAATAACCTGTAAAAAGCAGGAGGAAAACAGAATTAGCTCGTTATCATAAGTTAGTGCGTGGTGAAAGGGAATATGTCGAAATAAACGATATTTAATTTGTATGTCCTAAGAAGAAGATTTCAGTCTTAATAAAGATTTGATTAATTCTTGACGATACAACTACTAAATAACTTATTACCGACCATTACCAAGCAATATTATGGGAGGAAATTACCAAATAATTCATTGACTACGCCCATACGTTTATTTTAAGTTATCACTGTTATGTATTGAATTATAGTAATTTATTACAGTAGTCAACGTTAAACAAAAACAATTTACATAATTATATTTATGGATTTTATTTGAGGATTTATCCAAATATTCTGCATATGCTGTATTTTCCAAAATTGAAGAACCTTGTCAAAGGAGGATTATATAATTATAATTGATCAATTAAATAAACTCACTGCTAAAGCCGCAGTCTTGATTGATGCTGTCAACGATTTCAGCAAACCTATCACTAATTCTGTTCAATGTGCGGTTTGTCCGTGGGCATATACAGGCTGGGTCCTGTGGAAAAAGTTAATATCGTTCTTCTATGCGTTATAAAATTTTGTCAAGTCGTCAAATTAAATAGTTCCGAGTAAAACAAAGAAGGTAAAAATATTAAGTTGCATGGAATCACCTTTCTTATTTAATGTAGCATAGAGCACTAGCATAATGTGTAAGTAGTTGGTTTAGTATTGTCTTATGTATCGATTATTGTTATGCCAATTACATATGTGTAAAGGCATTCGGCTAACAGTTAAAGATTTAATCATTTTTCTGGTAATCGACCAATGGCTTAACTAGATTATTCCAATAAATGGCATGTCGTTGCATGTCGTTTAATATGTGTTTTTCTGGCTAAAGTTAAAGATATAATACCACAGGGAATCCACATCTGTCCACTGTTCTCTTGGCTATTCGTTTCGTCCTCCTCAACAACTTCCGGAGTTTGGAAATGTCAGCGTCAGAAGCACAATTTTGTTCATTTATGTATTCCGGCGAATATGACAGTTGAGCTTCGCCTGAGGTTATGCACCCACAGCAAGTCGCATCTCCATTTAGGATACTTAAATCAGAAAACAGACATATTTGTTTGGTTTATATTACGGTTAGTGTATGATTTTCTCTTGAGTGTGTAGTTGTGGGACAACACATAAGTATATCTAATTTTGATTGATTTCCCTGAAAATGTCGCCAGTGGATTATGGCAATTAACCAGGCACCAGACTTCAAGACAGTCAGCTGGTTGAGCCCAAAAGCAAGTCTAAAACCTGTGAGTTTGGAGAGTTGGTAGACTCGTTAATTCGGGAGCGCATTATTTGTGGATTAACCAGTGACTGATTACGTTAGAGGCTACTCCGGGTTCCTGAGTTGACATTGGGTATGGCAGTTACATTTTGCCCCGTTAATGAAACCACCAAAGAACAGATGAAATAAATTACTTTTGCAGCAGAGCAAAATACAGTTTACGACGTGAATCAGCGCCTTTCCGTTAAGGAGAGTTTTCCGCGTAGGTCACCCATATTCCATCCATGTCGCTTTACTTCAGAACAGTCTAATAGAAAGAAGACCAACAAAAGTTCTAAATGTGGAAGGTGTGGATATCATCATAGAAACCAGAAGTGCCCAGCTTTAGGAAAAACTTTTAACGCCTGTGGTAAGCCTGATCATGTCTCCAATATGTGTTTTTCACCAAAGAAAATAACCGATATTGACCAACAAAATGATTTCTGATAAGATGAATCTTATAGTGAGTTTTTTTTTGTGGATTCTGTAGATGCAGTGTCTTCTAAAAGTGGGAATTATGAATGGCTAAATTGTTTGTGGACAACATAGGTAAATATTACTTCCGCTTGGACTTTAGCTCGACCGTAAAAGTCCAAAGCATGTCCAACAGCGTCCTGTTGAAAAGTTATCCGGCACTATTTTCCATTGGGTGGCAAGGTGTCGTGCGACTTTTCCTCATGCCCATCACTCTGCACGCAATAATCTGACTTTCAAAATTCGCAGCTTGTTCCGAATGGATACAAATTTAAAAGTCATATCGAGTAATGAAATGATTGTAAAGTGCCTTTGTGCCCCGTGGGGGAGCGGGTTGGCCAGTCCTGCAGAATACTCCCTCGGCTCCCTCGGTCGACCGTAAGAGACGAGAAAAGATGAGCTTTCTGTTGCCCTGGTGTTCTCAGAGCTAAAGGGAAACAGGAAGCTGATCTGTTTGTACGTTTTTTTTTTGTCTCCGTCGTCATATAAGTAAAATACCCTTGAGTACGACGTTAAACACCAATCAAACAAAACATAAAGTGCCTTTGTTGTAGTTTTCGCTGTCTGGTTTCTAGTGGCAACCGCTTGCGCAAACTTCGTAAAATGATCCGTAATGACCAACAAATTTTCATAACCACCAGATGACTCTATTATGAGATAATCAACACAAACTATCTCAAGCGGTTGTTTCGTTACAATCGGTACCAAAGACGCTTTATCATTACTAGCCTTCAGACAAATACATCTTCGACAACCCTTTACTTGCCGGTCTAGTTATTTATTCATCCGATCTTAGATCAACAGGATTAAATCCGTATTACAGATCATTGGCCAGCATTAATGTGGGAGGAGGACTGGGTAGGCAATAAATCCAGAAAACCCACGACTTCCGCTGGTTGCTGTCATACCAACCCACAAACGGTCCGCGGGAATCGAACCCGCGACCCCAGAGGCGAGGGGGGCATGTAGACCAGAGCGATATACTCACTACAGCGTACACTCTAGACCACTCCGCCACGGGGGTCCCTCCGTGGCCGGAGGTTTAGGTCACCACTGGCCAATAGAACCTACTTGGTAAAAGACCCATAGTTCTATCCCTACCTGGATATCCCATATAGTCGTGTAACTCCTCAAGTACGAGAAACCTTAAATTGCTAGGAACTATTAAGTGTCAGTCCACAAAATTCCCTCACAAATGCTCAACTTCTTCTTTTGACTCAATAATCTATCCGTCTCTCTGTTCCGTGTGTGCTTCATTCTGTAGTTAGAGGACAAACGATTCATTACATCACAGATAATCTCGTCTATCATCTGTGCACTTTTCAAATTTATCTGTTTGTATAGCCTGGTGTACCTCGGGTGCCTGTTCAGAGATACCCATACAATTGCTGAATCCAACATCAGGACAAGTACCCTGACAGACAGCTTTAACAACTTCCCTGTCCATAGGCATCCGAGCTAAAGCGTCCGCATCCTGATTCTGCTTTCCAGATTTGTATGAAATAGAGAAGTTCTAACACTGGAGCTTGCCTAACCATCTCTGTCCCGTGGCATTAAGCATTGCACTCTTTAGTGTATATGTTAATAGACTGTTCTCCGTCCACACACTAAACTGTTGTCCGTAAAAGTAACCACCAATGCGTCCGCAGAAAGTACCGTTGCCAGAAATATTATCAAATTTAGATAACAGACCACAAAGAGTAATCCCACTACCTAAATTCATGATGACGCTACTGACCGTTCCCTTCAACGATCTTCTTATGGCTGGCATGACTACGTTCTCCGGGTATCTTTCGGCTATTAAGCTACTAACCTCATGTTTCCACTGTAAGTAAGCTACGTCCCCTTTGTTGTCATCACCCGAGAAATTTGACACGCGACAATGGGGTGCAGCAGCGTATAGTGGCACGGCTTCCTTAATACATTATGAACATGATTTTTATGGTACACCGTCCTTGATGGGTACAAAATGGAATTTAAGCATTATTTAATACCACTTTTCTTGTATGTTCAACTTATCGACATCCAAACGAGTGTGAAGTTTCTTTTTTGACTGAGTTTATATTTATAAAATAATGTAGATGTCTGTCTGTATATGTAGGTATGTATGGACATGTGTGTACGTACGTACGTACGTATGTATGTATGTATGTATGTATGTATGGGAATCTGAGTGAATTTACATATCTATGGTATGTCTTTATTTATGTATATGCATGTTTGTATATGCATTCGGTACGCATGTATAGACATACACCCACTATATACTATATATTTACAGGTACATGCAGTTTGTCTTTACACCAATTTGTTTTTGTATGTACTAATTTAGACTGTTATACTATTATATTTATGTTAACATTCTTGATTGGTGAATAAATAAACAAACAAACAAATACTATTCCTCTGACGATTGGTTACACATTCGTTTGCAACAAGTAACACGTTAGTCTCATTATGATTTGTTGCTCCTGGACTAGCAACATGTGTATCATTAGATTGACCGTCAAGTAATTGTTCACATTGACTATTGTCTAGACAGTTTATAAGCTCAATTTATCCCGGGATTTGTCTTTGATTTGATAAGCCACTTATCTGGTTTTATTCCCTTCTTTGCTGAAAAATTGGCCTACATCTTCCCCGTCTATAGGACCTTGCAACCCTGTCACCCATAAACTCACACTCAGCCATATTAGTGTTTGATCTATCAGCTCAGACTCAGTAATGGTATACAAAAACTATATCTATCCCGAATGTTAGTCTTTCAAAATGTTCCAAAATCAACGGTACAATTACGAAAAAAAACGAAACGAAATATTTCCAAATACGTTGCGAAAAATGCAATGCAATATACTCTACACGAGCAATATTTTCCTATCAGCAATCTTAGTAAGTGAACTACATCCAGATCGTCTTATGTCACTAAACAATTTTGTTATGGGGCTTTTGCTGTAGCAGCCCTATTCCATAGTCAATAAAGTTTGAGAAAAATTTATTCGTTTTTAGCTAAATGCGCGGAACTACATCAAATCAAAATTTTACTGAAAGACTATTAATTGATGGGGTTTTGTAGCTGAATTGTATACCAATAAGTCTGAATAAGAGTATCGTATCTAAAGTCAAATGTCTCGATTAAGGCTGATTTAGCGTTTGAGATGCAAAAAATTAATACGCATAATGAGTCGTAATAGGGTGATTATCGCTTGCCGAGCTTTTTTTTAACCTCAGTTATCATG
Source organism: Mopalia swanii (assembly GCA_030265315.1). Lineage (NCBI taxonomy): Eukaryota > Metazoa > Mollusca > Polyplacophora > Chitonida > Mopaliidae > Mopalia > Mopalia swanii. The sequence goes on along the minus strand of JARDVA010502974.1, from coordinate 1,044 downwards.
TTAAAACCAACCTAGTGATCGTGTTAAAGACACCCTCCTCGAGAGCCTCAGTGAAGCCTACGAAAGCCTATTATATATAGGTCATTGCTGTATATAGCCAATAGGGCATTGCCTGACTTGGTAATTTTCCACTGATAGTCTAAAACCGCTATTTACATCTCGCCGTTTTACTTCTACTGTAAATTCTGAACCCATGTAACTATATTCTGAATCGTCTTTTTCTGCAAAACAATAATAACTTAATTTTTTTTTTAACTTACAGAAAAAATATTTTGCATAAAAAGTACATTTTTGCTACCTCTTTGTTCAAATTGCTACTTCTTTTACACCATTAACGTCAACTGTTAAATTTTACATCAACGCATAATTCATTATAAGAACCGAAAAACAGTCATTCAGTTTTTTCCTGTTCATCTTTAATAGTTTTCTTGCAATATTGTGGTAAAGGTCAAAAATAAAAAAAATGAGTCAAAATAGTGAAATTTCAACTTCTTATAACTATATCTAAAAAACGAAAAAAAGATATTAAAAATCTGAAATACAGTTTTTTAGATTTATATATTGAAAAGAAATGTGCAAAAAATCAGTTGTCTAGGAATAATAAAAGCCGAGAAGTAGGCATCTGAAGTACGGTACACTGAAAAATGAAAGCAGAGAAAACTGGTAAAATGTATTTCTGATCTAATTTATGACAGTTTTACCTCTTTCATGCTCAATTCTTTGACACATTCTTTGCACAGCAGGCAGACTGTTTATCATCTCAATGTAGCTACCTGTATTTAATTGCTTGTCAAAACACCACTGTTGTAAATAATGAAGTCAAGTTTTATCATCAAAGTTAACGGTCTTCAAATTCAAATTTTGAAGTATCACACACACAAACACTGATTCGGTTCTGTGAATAGCTCGATAGGGAGTTATGGATGTTAGTGTTGGAGCCCTGTTGACCCCCCTAATGTCCCCCCACCTCTTAATGTCGTCCCGGCGACATTAGGGGGGACCAGGTTGGGGCGACATTAGAGGGGAATGCTGCTGTTCTAAAAA
>JARDVA010502864.1:0-13822 GCA_030265315.1 Mopalia swanii | reverse complement strand
GGTTTATGTTTTTCACCGACATATAGTTTGAATATCTAACTTTTAATCTAAGCGATAAAAAAAATTTGGTTCATTTTGAGCCCAAGGGGTCCAGCAAGACCTTAAGTGGTAGTAAAAAACAGTCGTTGAAAATACCCCCCGAAAATGTCTATAGAAAGTCAATCTGGAATCATCTAACAAATCCAATAAACAAATGTGTCAAAAACATCAAATGGTGTAATGTGAAAAGGCTTCGATTTACGTAATGGGTAACTGGAGCAGTGCTATGTTCACAAAGCCTTAGAGCTATTGCGACGAGACTATCAATACATTCAGCACAGTAATGTGTCCAATTGATAAAGCCATCTATGTACTCTTCCAAATCGAGGTAGTCAATAGAAGATGAGCATAATCCTTTGTAATGAATCCATTATATTGTTTTCAATTGGATTTCACAATTCCTTTGTTGTTTCATTTTTGCATTTTATTTGCCTGAAACAATAATTACAAACGTGTACTTTTTTCACAAAATGGATGATTTCTTTACTACCAGAGCATTGACAAAAACTGAAGCATTTCATAAAGACGGAACAATGACAACAAGTGATGTCTAAATGACCACAAATTAGACAACCACTGATGTCTAAATGACCACAAATTGGACAACCAATGTCTCAATAGCCAGAAATTGGACGAAAATTAATGTATTAATAGCCTGAAATTGGACGATGATGTCTTAATAACCAGAAATTGGACAACCACCGATATCTAAATGACCAGAAATTGAACAACAACTGATGTTTTTATAGCCAGAAATTAGACAACAACTAATGTCGGAACTTTTGCAATAGTGGGTGTATTAGCATCTATTTCTTACATAAATTTCGCACATTACAAAACCTATAGCAACGAAATAAAGGCGAGTCGTCATAAACAAACCTGCATTAGACGGGTACCAATCCCCTCTCCACATAAGGAATGCTCAGTGGAAACATCAGATCTCTTACATAAACATTTTTTAAAACTTTTTTTATCTATTATATTTCATTCTAAGAACATTTTCAACCAAATTATTACGTAAAAGTCTGGAGCTTCACTATACTACACGAATAAGGCCGTTATCACCTACCAGTGTTTGCTTTATTTCATATTTATGTAACCAATCGTCATAACCTGCCAACGGACCGGGCAGTTTCAAAATGATTTCGTGTAAAATAATACCATTTGTGGTATAAGGACCACACTTGTGGTATCAGCTGCTTCTTCCGTTAATAAAATCTGACGTTCTTTCTCTGTTGACGTTCCTTCTTTTGTTGATGTTCCTTCTTTTTTTGACGGTCCTTCTTTGTTGACGTTCCTTCCTTTGTTGACGTTCTTTCTTTTGATGACGTTCCCTCTTTGTTAACGTTCCTTTTTTGTTGATGTTCCTTCTTTTGCTGACGTTCCTTCTTTTGTTAACGGTTCCTTCTTTTGTTGACGTTCCTTCTTTTGTTGACGTTCCTTCTTTTGTTGACTTTCCTTCTTTTGTTGACGTTCCTTCCTTTGTTCACGTTCCTTCTTTGGTTGCCGTTCCTTCTTTGGTTGACGTTCCTTCTTTGGTTGCCGTTCCTTCTTTTGTTGACGTTCCTTCCTTTGTTGACTTTCCTTCTTTTGTTGACGTTCCTTCCTTTGTTGACGTTCCTTCTTTGGTTGCCGTTCCTTCTTTTGTTGACTTTCCATCTTTTGTTGACGTTCCTTCTTTTGTTGACGTTCCTTCTTTGGTTGCCGTTCCTTCTTTGGTTGACGTTCCTTCTTTGTTGACATTTCTCGATATTTTTTTTAGGTCGGGTTCGTTACTGAAATACTTCAGGCTGACCATAGAATAAAGTTAACCAGATGTCTTTCTTCAAATCAGCCTATTCGTGAGTGATTACAAATACACAAGTAATGTATGCGTATGTTGATTCAGTTGATTCAGTCTGATGATCTTACTTACAAGGAATTCAAGCTTTGTGTTATCTGCCATTGAGCTGCAACGACCAACGACCTTCAATAGCACTTGACACATCTTCAATAACTTAAGGAACAAGAAAACATTCTAGAATGATCCCTTGAAAAGCCCAGATACTGCTTTATATGGACATTCTTCAGAACGTGGCAGAGACCCAAATAAGAATGAAATCAGTTACAAACAGCCGTTTGTTTTTGGTCTGCTATTCTTGACCAGCTGAGTGAATATAATATCCCACGATAATGATGGGTTCAAAGAACCAGACACCATTCTGATGGACAAGGTCTTCGTAATGGAAATAATAAGTGACCTAGAAAATACCACAATCTAAGACTCAGTCAGCATCTTACAGCGACCTTATAACGCTTCCATATTAGACATTTTCTGTCAATCCGTTTCGGTGGTGACTCAAAGACGTATATCAACAAAGACAGAAAACTAATGTTGTTCGTGGTTCATAACTTGCGTCATTGATTCCTTAATTGCGAATACTGTACAAAACCGTGTAACATATAATTTTTAAGTTCTTTATTTTTTTAAACTATTTATTAAAATGAAATTAAAGGTCTTAGTTCTTAAACAAATTACTCATGCTTACATGTTACACAGGTCAGTTCCGTGGTTCTCTGAGAAGATCAGACAATATATAGATATAAGTCATTGTGGTTACTCTGAATAGAAGGATATTTTTTATGTTTGACTTGTTTAATAAACTCCATTAGTCCGTATAGAAAAGAACGTTAGACAAGCTACACGGAGAAAATCTAATTTACGTTTCAAGAGACATCCATAAACCTTGGATAGTCTTTTTATGTTGTCTCGCCAGCTCCACATATTTCCTGAAAAGATTCGGTGGGGCTTCCTCGTTAAGAATAGAAGACAGGAGTGAAGCATAGCAGAGAAAAGATTTAAGGAATAATCGGATACAAAAAGGGTATTTAGTTAGACATTAGTTAGACACACGGGGATTCGAAAGTGGGGATTCCAGTAGAAATCTCAATATGTTGAATTTACGATATGAAAAATTTGCAAGTCGACAATTCGGTGGCTGCAATAGGTTTCCATAGAAATCGAATCTATAGTTTATGTTGGAGACCAGCCTCTGGAATGAGTATAAGCTATCAGCTTGTATGTTTACACAAGGTTTCTATCGGATAACGTTTAAGCTACACGCCACTAATTGCTGATCCAACTCACCCGTAATTACTGTATACCGTCTACGGAGTTAAACGAGACAGTAACTAAAGTTTTGAAATATAACAGTAAAGAAAGTTTTGAAATATAACAGTAACTAAAGTTTTGAAATATAAAAGGACACCAGTCTTCCCTACATGATCAGTTTAGTGAGGCTACCTGGGAGACAATCTGACACTCGACAGAAACATGAAGCTTATGACGGGAAGTTATGAACAGATTTTCTGTGTGCAGTAGTTAGCAATAAACTGACAATTTCTATGGAATGTTAAATAAGGGAATAATTTTTATGGCGCCCTCAATGTACACGTGTTGGTACTTTTAGCTTAGTGATACATGTTCAAATCCCAGCGACGTCGTGTGATTTCAATATAAGTAGATGAACATGTTCAAGTAATACTTAGAGAGTACCTTAGTACTAACAAATCTAGACGAAAGGATTAACCTCATATAAACACATTACACGTCCAGTTTTCTTAATGTAGCAGAGAGGACTGATAAATCCCACTTGAACGACCTTGCATTACCTTATACTTAATAGCCGGCTGTCAATTTTTTTCTGCTTTTTCTTTTTATTCCAGAACCTACTTAGAGACAATTTGTTTCTTTGATGTGTCAGTATCTGTCAACAGCAAGTGTTTACTATTTAATCTCCAGCTTCATGAACGGACAAGACCGACCGCTGTAAGAGCGTCCGCTTTGACAAACGATAAGCCCCGCGATCGATACTGTACCGACACACAGTGTAATCTTTCCGCTTGCTTGGCAACCTCGGGTTTGAGTGTCTGTCCTTGTTTGGTGTTTAGAGTCGCACTTTAAGGTTATTTCACTTATCTGACAACTTGTCAGCGCAGTTCCCTTGCGACAAACCATAAAGAAACGTTGCAAAAAAAGAGACACATACCGATTTCAGAGTGGTACTTTCATGAGGTTTGGCAGAGCAGTGTACAGTCAAAATGGCACCAAGCGAACCGACACTTTACAGTTTAGTACCAATATGTTAAGTCTATATGTGAATGCAAAAGTCTTTTGTCTTTTTAGTAACAGTTTTATATCTGTGTGCCGCTATCTGTGTAGAAGTCTAACGTGGAGTCATTGACACAAAGCGTTTTCAATTGTGTAACTGATTTGCAGCCCTTATAGATAGGACTAGACGCGTTTACAGTCTGTCGACAAACATGCTGATGTGTTTGTCTATGTATTGAAGTTTTTTGTGCGTACCTACTTGATCTACACGTACAGGATTGTGTCAATACTTTGTTCAACATGCTTTGCATTTTGTTCGTGAATGTGTTAATCTTTGTAAGTGTTCAGCACAGAATCCTTCGTGTCGATGATAGACAAATCATCAGAAATTACACTCAACATATAGGCTGAATGGCCTGGGTAGAATGTTTGATGGCCCAGGCACTACTGTTACGTTAAATAACATAAATATTGCTACATTTACTTGCGTGCTGATTACAAAATCCTCATTCTTTTATGCCATTATTTTGGAACAGGTACGGGATTATTTTGGAAAGTTGGGATCTAAACGCGTGAATTATAAACTAGTGCACGTTCCTTTTTCGAAATATAAACTAAAATTAAAATAGGCCTACTGTATTCTGTTGTATATAATATCGTACAGAATTTGACCAAACAAATTATTTCCATTATTTTGAGCTGTCGAATGCTGGTGTCGGACTGTCGTAGACATCCACTCAGCGTTTGAATAATGTTGAAAAATGTCCATTATACAAGCGTCAACTTCTCATGAACATATTGTGAAATAGCGGTTAATAGGAAGCAATATGAGCCAAGTTCACCGCTCCCATGGGGAATAAAACATGGAAAAAAGAAAGTCTTATACATAATATTCCTGTCAATGTGAAGATTTGGATTCGGATGTGACTTCCCCTGATACTGTCTACAAGAAAGCAAACGGAGATCTCATACCAGATCCAATATAGAGATGTCCATCAAACATATTAAACGTAATAAAAAAAATTATCCGCCCTGTCCATTTACGCTAGACTCACAAATAATGTTGTTAACTGTTCTCAATATTTATTGCCATATTGTCTTGGACAATCGATAACGGTCAGGAAGACAATGCAGTTTATTTCATTAAAGAATAAAATGTTATTTGAATGGCGCCGAATCTAGATCATCTCAAGCGAGTGATTATGTCGATGTGTGAAGTTGACGAAGACACCCACAATAATATTCAAGCGCCATTGACTATTATTGGCGTACAAACCATTGCCTTCTTGTGGTAAACAACACAAAACAGGACACGGTAAGGCTTCAACAATAGAACATTTAAGTCAATCAGAATTCGTCGTAAATTAAAGACGTGGCTCAACAGAGACAGAAAACTCATATTTAACGTTATTCATAACGCATATGAATGATTCAATCATTGCGAATAGTCAACGTGTAATGTCGGGTTTTTTTCAGATTTTTTCTGAACTATTTATTGAAATGAAATTAAATGTCTTAGTTCTTAAAAAGGTTAAGTTCACTACTCTTGACTAAATATTAGGCAGGTCAGGTCCGTGGTTCTCTGAGAAGATCGGAAAATGTATGTATGGACCGAATAATATTGTTTATATCTTCGTCACATACCCTGTCAATCAATCCCATTCGTGTATTCATATTTCCTATGGCATATCGATGCAATTACATTTAAATCAATGAGTTTACTCTGATCAGAAAAAAATATGTTTTCTGTTTGACTCTGTTCTTGTGTAATAAACTGCATTAGCCCGTCTAGAAAATAACGATAGACAAGCTACATGCGGAAAACCTGCTTTACGTTTCATGAGACATCCATAAAGCTGGAATAGGCTTTTAATGTCGTCTCGCCAAATACTAGATCTTACACTACTCAGCTGTTCATATTACCTGAAAAGATTTAGTGGGTCTTCCTCGTAAAGGACAGACAGACACCAGTGAAACTTGACTGGAAAAGGATTTAAGCCATACTCGGATAAATAAAAAAAGCCTTTGCCATTAGTTTTACGCCTTCACATCAGTCAATATATATTGTATAATGTTGTAATGAGAGTAACATGAGAAAATGAATTGTTTATATGTTTGTTTTACGTCGTACATGCTGTACTTTTGACCAGTTCACTCACATAAGGGCGCTTATGGGGATTGGGTAAATAAATCAAGCCTTAATTACCTTACTCACATCACACTAGAACAAACTGGACACAAATCCGTTAAACATTTGGAAAACAATAATTGAATAAAATCTGTATTTAATCTGGTTTCCAGAAGTCGTTTTCAGCATTATTGTATTAACGTTTGGGAATAAATGGAGACAATATAACGAGTTATAAAACAAATGGAAGATCATTGGGGTTCGAATCTGGACATTTCTGTTAAAATCTTAATTTGTAAAATTGTCGATGTCGGCCACTTGAGATTGTTCTTAAAAAACCGACATGTGCAATTTATCATTTCGGTGGCTCCGGGGCAATCGAATCCATTTTGTCTGTCTATGACCACTGTCTGAAATGTCTATTAGCCGTCAGCCTTTGTCTGTTTTGTACAAACAGGATATCAGGCTGTTCACATAAACCTGGTGCGGATTCACTACAGCACCCAAAAGTGTTGGTCCCTTTAGCTGCCTGATTCAGGTAGATTTGTTCATTAACTTCAAATAACGCCTTATTCCAGAAGACTGTTTGGATAATACCTGTTGAGCAGCCATTCATCACGGAATACGGTGAATAATCGGCTCTCATATGTGTTCGGCTTGTCTCTATCATTGTATTTCAACAAATTGTGATTTGCTTTGATCTTGAATTGAAAGACCAGTCCTACTTCGGGCCATTTTGTTTGTTTGATGTGTCAGTGTATCTCACCAACAAGTGTTTCATATTCTAATCTCAAACATTAAGAACTGACAAGATTGAACCACAAGAAGAGCATCCGTAATCGATATTATTCCGAAATATAGAGATTTCTTTTCGCCTGTTCGGCAACTTTGTGTTTGTGTCTTTCTTTTCTCTTGGATGGGCAAAAGTAGAAAGGAGTCCCCCTGATGTAACAAGCACCACATTTGGAGTAGTCAAGATAATTTACAATTCTTTCGCAAAGCTTAATGCAGTATGGACAGCAGGCACCGAAATGCTTGGCTTAATAAGTTTAACAACAGCAATACCCCCAAGGATTTGATCCCCCCCCCCCCCCCTTGTTTACCATTATGATTTTGTATGCTTCAATAGGCGTATCTATTTAAACAAATTTCATCCTAGATGCAAAACGTCGAAAGGAAATCATGTAGCCGTGTAGCCGAACATGCAAGTATCACGGTTTGACGACTGGCCGATCAAGTTCTGGTTGCAAATAATTTATATCGGAAATAAGGCGTGTTATATAGAATTACGCTTTATTTCAATAATCTAGGACATAATCCTTTGAGCCGACGACAGACAATCAGAACTTGTAATTATTATGTAAAACAAAAAAACATGGGTAGAATGTATGCTACGTCGGGAACTGCTGTCTAGTAACACTCAACAACCACACACATTGTTAACTTTATGTGTGCTGATTACAAAACCTTCTTGCTTTTATGACACTCTTTTGGAACACATGTCAAAGAGCCAAACAAGTACATTAAAAACCAGAAGATATTCCTGCTACGAAAGACTATTGACGTAAAATACTTTATAATGTTGATGTATTCATATTATTGTATACATCGGTGACAATAATTGTGTGTTTTCTGTGTTGTTGAACTGTCAAATGCTGATCTCGGTAGGCTATGTATTTTTTTCAAAATATATAAGCCTGTGTGGAGTTTTTTAATAGATTGTACATTCCCGAGAGACGATACTAATAACATATCTAGTAAAGAGATGTCAAGCATATTAAATGTAAAAACATGTAATCGCTTTTCAATTTGCAGTGGATTGATAAAAAACCTAACTGTGCTCAAAATTGCTAGTAACATTGTCTGGAAAAGTCGATAACTGCCACAATGACAATGCAGCTTATTTCCTTTAAAAAGAAAATACATTTCATTGGTGAGGAAACTAGATCATCAAAATAAAGCTATTTTATTGATGTGTAATGTTGACAAAGACATCCTTAATATCATTCCAAGCACCATTATAAAGTATTGGCTTTTTCCTCATAACAGCAGAACTTTATCTTCTCGTGTTTGTTAACAGAACGCGAAATTCACATTAAGTTTAATAAACTAGATGTTTAAGTCTGTTGACAAACTTTTCTCTGTCTTTTTACGAAGGATTTCAATTCCAGAACCGATATAGAAAATAATTCCAAACACAGAATTGCTTCACGTCATTATTGAGCTTAAAATGCATGCTGCAAAGGTCGGTGTTTTAACTATAACTGATGTTTTAAAAGTTGGGACATTGACTACAACTGATCTATTTATGGTTAATAACTGTTTTTTTTAATTGTCGGAACGTTGATTTTTTTAAATTAATGGCTGGAACATTGACAATATATGATATGTTAATTGTCACAGCCTTGGCAACGAGTGATAATGTTCATTGGCGGAACCTTGACAACAACTGATGCGTTCGTTGTCGGAACCTTGACAAACAACTGATGTGCTAATGGATGGGACCTTGACAACAACTGACATGGTAATGGCTGGAACCCTGCCAATATGTGATGTATAAACTGCCGGAACACATATTCGTAGGTACTCATTCGGATTAGTTGCATTACACAAACATTAAAAAACAATAATTGAACGTTAAGAGAATAACGTTGAGTGTCGTCTTTATATATTAGCCGGCTATCAAATCGTCTGTCCAAGGAATAACAAGAGTAAATATCCGTTCAAGTGTTTACGTGTTTCAAATAGCGCTTCCTTAAGAACAAGCACAACAACTACAACATCAGCCAGTTAACTTAACCGGTTAGGCAGGCAAGCTGGGAAACAATAATTCAACAGATCTGCATAAGCCATTTATGAATATGTTTTCATCATTTGCCCACAATAAATCAATAAATGTCTTTTGATTCTAGTTAACCGGATGATGTCTTTCCTCACAACAGCTTATTTGTTAGTGAACACGAATGCACACTAATCGATACTGACCGCATTTATTGGCACAGTTTGATGGCGCCTGTACCTAGTGTTCAAATTTTATAATACCACGAACCTTGTTGTCTCTGTCATGGAGCTGCAACGACTAGCACTTAAACAACTCTTGACACATCTTCAATAACCTAGCGAACAAGAAAACATTCTAGATTAACCCCTTGAAAAGCTCAGACATTGTATTAGAGGAAAAGTGTTAAGAACTTGGCAGAGACCCAAATAGGAATGAAATCAACAAACATCGTATCGTCGGTGCCATCATTAATGTTTTTGGTCAGCAATTGTTGACCAGCAGAGTCGGTTTTCGATAATGATGCATTCAAATGACCAGACACTAGACTGATGGATAAAGCCTTCATAATGAAAAGACTGATTGACCTGGAAAATGCCGCATTCCAGTTCCACTATATTAAAGCTACCTCACTTCCCTTCTTCAATTGAGATTTCATGTCAATCTGAGTTCATGTATTCTTACATATGTACATCAATTCAGATATAGAAAAAAACATTTTACGTTTATCGTGACACACATGCTTGATTAATAATTATCAATAGATTGATTGATTGCGCATGCTTTACAAAGCCGTGTAACGTTGGGTTGTGAAGATTGTTGTTTTTGAACAGTTGTAAAACACATAATGCAGAGTAACCTGTTGATTATGACAAGATTTTAAAGATGGTAAGTTTACATTTCTTGAATACATATTGCAGTGGTCAGCTCCATGTTTCTCCGACAAGCCCACAGACTCGTTAGCTACAAGATCTGATAATCGGTATATAAACCATATTACAATTATTTCATCTTCGTTAGAAACCCCGTAAATAAATATCATTGGTGCAATAATTTTAGGATAATTAAAAAAATATTCAAATTATAAAAAAATAAAAATCATTGTTCTTAATCTTACAATAAATAAGTTTTATCTGCTAGACTCTGTTCGTGTGGAAAACACTCCATTAGCCCATCTGCAAAAGAACGTTAGACTAGCCCCATCTTGAAAATCTAATTTACGATTTAAGAAACCCCCACAAAGCTGGAATAGGCTTTTCATTGCGTCCTACTAAATACAAGGTCTTACCGCACTCAGCTGGTCGTATTACCCGAAGATATTTAGTGTGGCTTCCCCATTAAGCACAGAAAGACACAAATGAAACATGACCGGAAAAGGTTTTAAGTCATGATCGGATAAAGAAAGGGTATTTGCCATTAGTTTTACACTGTCACAGCGAACAACAGGTATTGTCTATTATTGTAATGGAAGTCCTTGGACATAAAAAGATTGCTGATTTTTTTTATTAGGGTTTTACATATACCGTACATAAGATTATTTCACTCACATAGTAGCGCGAATGTTGATTGGGTTATAGAATCGAATCTCGAGCACCTCACTCACATAACACTAAAAAAATGGATAATCAAGAGACAAAAAGGAAAAGCAAAGAGTTGTATCCCACAGCCCGCTGAATAGTTTGAAATCAATAATCGAATAGATCCTGTAGTTATTGTTTGTTCTGCTAAGTGATTCTAAGAATCAATTGAAAAAGAAAGCGAGTTGTGAAACAGATGGAAGATCATTATTTGGATCACTACGAACATACTCCAGGTTTCTATCAGATTACGCTTAGCCATTTACCACTGTAATGCTAATCCATCTTCAACACAGTTGAACTAGACAATAACAAAAGCTTTGGAATAAATAAAATGTTATCAATATTTTGTTTCACATGTTCAGTTTAGCCAGGCACCTGCGGGAAAATCTGAAACTCGACAAACGAGTAAGGCTTACATAGGATAATTCTGACACAGTAAAACAGTGCTTGGAAATAAACTGACATTTTTTATGATACGGGGAGCATGGGATATTATTCCGTCGAGCTTTCCTTTTAGCCTAATTACACAGGTTCAAACACCAGCGAAGCATACGTGTTGCCCTGGTTTGGTCGAAATAGTATATTACGGAGTTGAATGAATATGTTCCATTTTATTTTAGAGAGTACATGTGTACCACGAGATGATTAATCTGATATAAACACTGTACAGGTGTAGTTCACTTATTCTATCAGAGTGGTCTGATTGAGCAGCCAAACATTGATTAACTGGCTGTCATATGTTTTCTGCTGGTCTCAATTAATCTTGAAACTAAGCCCCGATTATGCTTGTCTGTCAATAAAATATGATTTAATTTGATCATTTATTGCAAGATCAGTCCTACTTAAGGACATTTTGGTTCTTTGATGTGTCAGTGTCTTTCAACATTCAGGGTTTTCAGTTTTAATCTCAAACATTATGAACTGACAAAACCGAGCTTTTAGAAGAGCATCCGTTTCACAAACGAAAAGCGGTATAACTGATATCATATTGAAATAGAGGGATATTTCTGTCTGTTTGGTAACATGGTGTTTGCGGCTTTCTTTGATTGGTCTTCAGAGTTATTTCACTCATATGACGGCTTTATATTGTAGTTGTATGGTGAAAAACCAGAAAGAAAACATCGCTAAAAACACACATGCACTAATTTCAGAGTGGTGTATCCACAATGTTTAAGCAGAGCATTGTACATGCCAGTAAGTTATCGTGCTAGAGTAACAATATGGCTGACTATTTATAAGATGTAATGATTATGTGGGGTATAAAACAGTTGCGTATGGTTTCATAGTATTTCGGCCTATGAACAGTTTTGTGAAAATACTTTACAAACTGTGTTGAGATGTCTTCGGTCCTACCGGCTGTAGTTCTATATCTATTTGATAAAGTCTTGTAAGCAGCACGTTACATTTTAGTACCAATATGTTACAGTCTTTATGTGCACGCGAGAATCCTATAGTATAGTTCAACTTACAATATTTTATTTCTATATCGCCGTATGTGTTGACGTCTTACACAGGTTTGGTCCAAAGCGCATCCATTTGTGTCATTGTTTTCCAGCCCTTTACTTTAGCGCGCTATTAATCTGGACAAACCTTCTGAAGTGTTGTGTCTATGTATTGAAGTCGTTGTGCATATATTCCAGCCTCTGGGCCTACATATTACAAGTTTGTGTCAATATTTTGTTACAAACAAAACATTAACGTTCTGGTCTGAGTGTGTATCCAATACAAAGTCCCCATTCTGTGAATTAACAATGAGCTGAGCGTACTATTACCAAAGTCAATACGTCAGTGCTTCCAGACAAAAGGACGTACATTGTAAACTGTCTCTCGGGACAAAAATGACAGATTTGTCCCGACTACAATATAACTAATTGTGTACTGTGTTCATATCTCTGCCATTAATTGCAAGTAGCATTTTTGTCAACAACAAAATCGACCCAACTTCATTATTGCAACTAGCAAAATCAGCATTTATTCATCATTGCACATTTTAAACGAGTCGATCTTTGAGGTATTTGTGCTGCAACAACGCGCAATTTTTTTTATTTTTGTCAATTCAGAGATTTTCTAACAGCGTTCCAGAAAGCTTGTCGATTCTCACTAATGTAGCAAAAAAGGGTAGGGCCTTATGTATGCATATGAAACTATCCAGGTTAAATGACTTACCTTTTTCGTCCCGGAAAGGTCTTATAAGGAATTGTGACTCTGGTTAGTAATCTAGAACGTTTTTCTTCTAGGATATGGCAGAAAATGAACATTTGGACCGGCACTTAACAAGTAGGCCAAATGGCCTTGGTAGAATGTATGTTAGATCAGGGAGAGTTGTGGACTTACTTTGAAAAAATATACATACTTTCACATTGATTTATGTGCTGTTTATAAAGTCTTCGTTGTTTTATGACATTATTTTATAACTGACTACGGACTTTTTTTAGAAAGGTGAGATCCAAACCCGTGAATTGTCAACCAGTAAATATTCCAGAATTCTAAAAAATTTAGTTTATCTGTTCACAAAATGTATGATCTCATTGTTTGTAAAAGTTGACATCTGCCTGGAGGACAATGTAGCTTATTTAATAAAAGTAGAAAAGGGAATTCATTAACGTCGAAACTAGATCATCACAATAAAGTCAGTGCATTGATAAAGTCATTGGTAAAGTTGACAAAACATCCACAATATTATTTCAAGAGCTATTGGCTTATTTTCGTGCTAGTAGTGATTTTCACAAATGGTGGGCCGCTGTTATTTACACAACAAGTAATGTATTAATGTATAGTACCCACACATCAACTGGTGTGTTAATTGACAGAAGCTAGACAACATCCGATAGCCAATATGCGACGCATTAACTGTTGAAACAAATATTGGTGCACACGCAGATATGATGTTAATGTATTAACTGTCGGAACCTTGCCAATATGTGATGTATTAAGTGTCGGGACCTTGACAATATGTGATGTATAAACTGTCGGAACCTTGCCGATATGTGATGTATTAGCTGTCGGAAACTTGTCTATATGTGACCCGGCATAGCAAAATGAGTCGCAGTGACCCTATTTTCTTAATTGATGTTTTAGTACAATCGGGTAGACAATGATCTCAGCTTTAAAATGATGCATCACTCATACGTCTATGATGTTTCATCTCTGATATATCGCGGTTTGAAGTTGGCGATTGTTTTGCTTTATTTAAAGATAATTAAATG
>JARDVA010502752.1:0-25405 GCA_030265315.1 Mopalia swanii | reverse complement strand
ACTTATTTTGCAATATTTTAAAAAATAATCATTGGATTTTCACCACATTTACATATTCGTAATCCTGAGTATTCAGGTTTTTAAAAAATATATACATATATATGGTACAGACTTGTATTCGTCTGCATAATATGCTAAACACAACAGGTGTTCTGAAAATCGACCAAGGGGTCCAGCAAGACCTTAAAACATCACATACATACGGTGGCCCATAGACAACATCACACAACTTGTATTTCTTGATTTATATTTTCGTTACACGTTTGTTTTTCAACTGTTGAGTTTCAACTTTTAGTTTCTACCTAGGTGAAAACCTTTCCACACAGGTGATAACGTTTCATCCTAGGCGAAAACTCCGCAGTTTTATTATTTTAGTTTCCACGTAGTTGAAAACCTTTCCATCCAGGTGATAACGTTTCCACCTAGGTGATAACTCCGGATAACTCTGACCAGAAAGGAAGAGATTAATAAAACTATATAGCAATCTGTGCATATTAATTATGCTTATTAGGTGATAGGCGAGGAAAAAGTGTCCAATTTGCGTTAAGCACTGTATGTCCAAATTGAATACCTCGATTGTCCTAACATTTTAGACAAATGTCACACAACATGAGAGGAGAGGGATATCATCTGTTCAGCCCATTACATGCTTATGTGTTACTTAAACAAGCTTTTCAATACAATTTGCATTAAACACCATAATCCCACATCCCGGATTATTCTGAAAGTTTGTGTAAATATCACACAACATGAAACGAGAGAGATATTGTCAGTTCGGTTCACTATAGGCTACACATATTAATAACAACCTTTATTCAATTATTTTGCATTTTTACCTTGAAGTCAAAAGGAATGCATTCCCTGCGGAATGTAAGTATTTTTCTCCTCGATAGTACTTCTATCACTTTAAAAAATTCCGTTGACACTTATTTCATTAAAATGATCAAAGTGAGTGATAATTTAGAACAACCCTACACCATATATTTTAATATAACTAGAAAAAGGCAGATTGAACCAGGGATACAACTCCTGGGACCGCCTAGAAAGCAGCGACATTAATAAGGTGATCATATTCTACATAAACAAAAATAATTTTTTAAAAATTGTAATGTAAACATTGCATTAATACATTATAAATCAAATCTAAAACAAAGAATTGGTGATGGCAGTCCGATTCCAGCTATAGCAAAGCTATGATCTACCGGCAAAGTACGTAAATCTACCAGTAAAAGTTATAAAACTGCACACAGCCAGAGGGATATTGGAGTTTTGTGATTGATCGGAATCTGAAGAACCGTACAATAAATCAGTTGTGCTTACTTCACCAATAAATCCACTCCAGGTTAAATTTTGATAATGTTCCTGACGCTGTCTAATTAACAAAGGACATTTTAGAAGAAAGTGATCAGTAGTTTCGATCACTGAATTACAGACGCATTTGGAACTGTCTTAAATATAGTTATTTAAGAGATCATCATTCAACGAGCCACACGTATTTCTTATAGGACAAAGAATAATATTTTATAGACGATCTCCAACATAATACCGTCAGGCATTGATAATTTAAAAGTACGAATAACTTTAGTTTTAAAGTCCAATGAAGCAGTTATATCTGTTAAGTGACCAGGCAAAGTGGGCTGTGTTAGGGGGAAAAATTTACTAAAAGTGACAGTTTTACGCAAATTTGTAAAGTAATTCTGCTAGATCTGTGGTGATAAGGATTTCTTTTATTGACCGTGGGTGGAATTTTGTGCGCAAGAAACGAATTATTCATTAATAATTTGCGTTTGGCATTACGAATGAAAGAATTTACTAGATTTCCTAGTATTTTATAAGACCGAATATAGTTCGTATTTTGCTTCTTCCGCGATCGTTTAAATAATCCGCCTAGGAATTTCATTTCCCGTTTAATTTCGTTTTTAAACCAAATGTTATCACTGCGGAAACTTTTTGTTTTGCTCGGTACACACTTACTTACAAAATCAATAATATGTTTACTTATAAAGGAACATATTTGATCCACATTATTTTCACTTAACACTAATCCACCTTCCCAATTTATAGCAAAATAAGTCTATATATTTTAATTATGTTATTATTTTTTGTGTAATGTATATTTATATATGTATATATATGTTGAGGAGATCCCCTAGTGGCCTTGTTGCTGTGGGCTATCCTCTATAAACAAGTTAAAAATTGAATTAAATTTACTAAAGCCAAAGATTCCGCGAAAATGTTCCAATTAGCTGTTGTAATTCCAGATTTTGCGCTTATAATTTTGCGATAGAGGGACGGATGGAGCGATGCGATGGGGCGATGGAGAAACAAATATGGACAAATGTGTAAAAAAAAAAGCACAACTCTGTTTTAACAGCAGCGGAAGTCGCACTCGTATTCATTCTGACATGCGCAAAACAAACTCAGTGCAATATAACATCGCTCCATCGTATCGCGCCATTGCATAGCTCCATCGCCCTCATCGCATCGCTTAATCGCGCCGCTCCATAGATCCATCGCATAGCACCATCGCACTTAAATCCGTATGCAAGCAGCGATGGTACCTATCGGCCATCATATATTGACATGGACAGTAAATCAAGGGGCACTATCAGTGGCGTAGCCAGGAATTTCCCAAAGGGGGGGGGGGATCAACTATCCCAGCCCAATAGGCGAGGCTCCAGGGGCCGCCTAGACCCTGGTAGCTCTGAAAGTGAGGAAGTTCAGAGAAGCGATTTCAGCTATTTCGGGCAATGAAATGTGGATTCAGAGCCACAATAAGAACTATCTTGAATTGTGTTATTTATGTTCTCACAAAGTAAGATTAAGGCTGATTTTTTAGCGTTCGGAAACAAATTTATCCTTACCATCAGACTAGTGGGGGAATAAGAAATATGTCCCTATGAATTGTCTGCCTTTATGGATCGACTGTCCCAGCCCAATAGACCAGGGTCCCAAAGTGAAAGTTTACCTATTTTCCGGTTTGTGAAATAAGTGGACTTACCCAGTACGAGATCTCCTTTTTTAGGAGTACGGAAGTTATGCTCAACTCCATCTGAATCAAATACGACCATCTTGCCATCAATAAATAAGTCCAGGCCCCAGTTGGGTTTCCAAGTGATGACAATATGTGCCCATTGACCTAGAACCAAATAACATGGCGACGTCAATGACACAATGAAAACACTATTAATAATTATCTTAAAGACGATACATTTGCCTCCGCCTATCTTCAACTCTCTTCCCATGGTCGCCAGGTTTGTAAGCGTTCGAGAAAAATAAACAGTAAGTGAAGAAATAATATTTTGACCAAAAAATGGATGTGTCCCTCCAGAATATACGTTTTAACATAGACATTTCCGAAAACGGGTTATCAACTTCATAACAGTTCAAAACGGAGTCTTAAATTTGATTGCCTGTTTCATAACCTGTCTATGTAGTTACTACGTGTAGGTAGGGACACATCCATTTTTTGGTTGTACATTTTTTACCTCTATGACACAGGGTATAGTAGGATTGGCCTTATACTGAGACCATGTTTTGTAGTGACAATCGGTGGATTACAGTAAATTACCCGGTCGCCGTTCGGCATATTACACCGGGCCAATGTAGCAGCAGCAGATCAAAGCAATTCTCTTTGGAAGTTGCTAACAAATTGAGTTGTTCCTTAATCAAACATTTGTTCCATCGTATTTTGATCCACACTACACATTTGTAAACTGCTGGATATTTACTTTACTGGGGCGAAGAGTACAACTCAGACGCGTGTCTTCCTGGGAAGAACGTGATGGCCTAGATTAATGCTAAACTAAATGTCTGATTAAAAGAACAAGGTGACTATATCTTATATCATTGCCGTCGAGTGTTTTAATCAAATGGGAAGCATCATCAGAAAACATGGTATCTCTATATAAATACTCCTATAGAGAGACCATGCGACATTACTTTGCTTATTTGTATTCTCACGTAGTCTCATATGACTGGATTTCTATTGGCAGCATACATTCAAAATCGTGGAAACCCCAGCTTATCAGTCAACAGTCATTTGTATTTGGTTTTTGATAGGGTTTTTTTCCTAACATCTTAAGACTACAACATTTTATGAAAATCGTCACCGTTTTACCTCTATGCCTTGTGTACAGCCTTTCTGTGTTGATAAGCTAAATGGTACTCAACAAAATAGTACAACGACTGGATTGGGGTATTTTTTAAAGTGTGAACACAAAACCTGCTCTTGATCATTTAGAGTACTGCTTTCCGTCATTTTTTTTGCCTCTGGTCGTAGACTCCTACTGTCGTTGAATCGGCTTATTGGCCGGTGGATTTAGGGGAAAATCCCAGAAGGGACAAGATTATGTGTCCTTAGTCGACTCAGATAACACGATAGAGTTTGCTAATGCGCCAAGGTTAATACACCCATGTCTTAACTTTGGCTCGCGAAGATTATGTGAAAAGGGGTCTTTTCACCCAACTTTACTCTACCTGTATGAGAGGCTGCGTCTGCTGTAACATCATACCGCTTTTCAACTGTGGTTACGGCAGCAGATAAATTCCCACCATCCTGATAAAGTGACACGCCAGTAGGTTCATTTGTCGCACTTTCAGAACTCAGGTAAGTGACGAATGACGATCGCGGTGAACCAAGCTTTATCCACAATACCACAGTCAACCCAGTACAGACGCTTGGATCCGCTAAACACGTGTCTTGCAGACCACCAAAATACACCAGATCCATAGTTTCCCCCATATTGAGTTGTAGTCCAGATTGCAAAACCCCTGTATAGAACAATTCGAGCAGAAATGAACCGTTCAAAAAAACCAGATCACGAGTCGGACGAATCTGGGCAAATGTGGAAGAATAGGTACATATATATTACAGTAAATGAAGTAATGTTCAGTGTCGTAATTTGGCGCGCCCTTTTATGGCAGACCAAAGTGGAAAATATTCAAGGGATTATATTACATACGCAATACAATTTTAAGATCTAAGGTTTGGGTTTTTTATCGACCCAATTTTTTATGCGGTCCAAGATCTTTTTTCGATGCACTATATTTTTCTGAGATCCAAGATTGTTTTTACTTCTTTTTCGATCTATCCAATATGTTGCCGGCCTGCTGTCTGAAGCTTGGTCTCTCAACAAGTGACCTATAGAAATATACTTAACTTATACTTAACTGATTATTTTCGAAGAGATGTCCTCCAATAATCTACGTCAAGCATGCAAATTGATGATCGGTGGGTTGAGAAGTGTAAATTGTTTACATCCAAGCCGTTTTGGTCTACTGAGTTAGTGACATAGTAGCTTTACAAACATTGCAGACTTATTGACAAGGACTTGGATAGTTGGGTGCTCCATTATGCCGTAAATAAACCCGAGTGAGGAGTGGGTCATTTCGGATGGCAATCACGCGAGGTAACTTGCAGGGATTTCTTTCATCATATGATTGAGTAATCGACGTGTTTATTATTTATGCCTGAAGGCCAGTTGACTGTTGATATGATAACGTAATCGCATCTACATTATTATTAAATTACTTACAGAGGACAAAATTTGCAACAATGGAACAGTGTTTTGTCGGTGTTTGTTGTTGTTGTTTGGTTTTTGGTTTTGGTTTTTTTTAGGGGTGGGTACAAATTCGCAGAGTGCTATGGTTCATTTACACGCATGCGCACAAAATATCACCTCCGAAAGTGTCGAAAGATGTTCTAACATGGTATTTACGGACCATTTAAGTGACGATTAAAGCTGTGTGTACTTAATGTAACTGGTCGGCGTTAAAGTCAACTAAAAAAGGACTTTACCGCAAGTCAGGAGTCAAATTGGGACTAGGCATAGACTTTTGCTTGCATTTGGTACCCAGCCCCTAAACTCGTATCATGGCACACTCGTCGTTAATAATAACGACTTTATCAAGGTACGAGTTGAGGGGCAAGGAACCAGGCTATGTCTGCTTGTCACGTGATTCCCGTGAAGCAGAGGATGATGGCAATTTGTCTTAAAATCCACATGAAATGTTTGCCATCAAATTAAACTTGAACGGGAGTTTATGTTTTATGTATTGTTCACGAATATTCAAAAAAAGGGCCGAGTGTTATAAAACGAGGCAAGAGGCCATTCGGATTCAACATTATTTCTGATTTAGCAGCACGCCTTATTCTAAAAATGTTTGTACAAAACAACGGCCAGGTCTATTGACTGACAATATAACACAACGAGATACGTATTCGCATCTAGCTATCGCTTCGAACAATAACGTCACTTCCGGATTTCAAACTAACCAATTAACGGCTGTGCATAATATATTGCAAATGAGATATGGGCTATTGTCTTTCAAACAATAATATGAAAATAAAAAGTTGAAAATTGTTGGTTTTTCCTTTCAAAAGCATTAAAAGTCGGCGGATTAAATCACTGTTACTTTTTTTTCTTCATTAAATTTAATGTCAAAATTAGCGATTACCTTCCTGGCTCAATTTTTTTAGGGAAAACAGTACAACAGTAGAAATGTCTGCATTGTACGGGCGAATGGTTTACAACGTCCATCCACTTCCGGTCGAAGAAAAGTACGAGCGCTACCGTTCGATAAAACACCAATCCAACAACCAAACATTTCTTACCCGGGACAAGCGAGGGCTCCCCTGAGAGTGAGGCGTCTACCTCCCGACCCAGAAGGAGATTAGTGCTTGTCATTGAATCCATTGGGAACCAGAGATCCGGTGAATGCTTGGGGTCGAGAATTCCACATCCTAAAACAAAAGTCATATTGGAGATTGACACCAGTTCAGGGTTCGTTCTGATTAGAAATTCCAACACCCTGGTCAAAAACAAATATAAATTGAGATAACTCTTTTAGCTGACAACACATTTTTTAGGTAGTTAGTTGTTTAGAGTACTACTTTTAACACCACTTAGTCGTTTTCTCTATAGTGCACGGATGGTGACAAAATAAATAAGTTCAATGTAACGTACGCCAGTGATATGATGATAGTACCTGGACTTACCTGGTGAGATAAGCGACCATAAAGCACAAAGGCTATATGCTCGTAATGTCATCCGCATCTTTTTTTTTTAACTTCTTGCCTCTCCCATACTATATAACTGTGAAGAAATGTAACGTTATACTCTTTTGCAAACAATTGATCACTTTTAGGAAGATATCCGCTTATATCGAAAGCTTCATTTGCTCTTGATACATTCGGCGTATTAACGCATTAAAAGTAGTGCACTCTTGAACAAATAGTCGTGTGGTAACTAATTAATCACACAAACCGAAGAACAGCCAGCCAAACAGGTCTGTTGAGAACTATTTCTTCTGTACAATTTCACGCCTTACTTTGGATCCCGTCCCAGTTCCAACGAAAGGAATGTATGTTCCTATCAAATGCTCCAAAATAAAAAGATTTTGTTAATTCCACACAATTGAAATATTCACAGCTTTGTGTATAGTTAAACGGTAATGCACCAGATAAAGGACCACACTGCGGATATCTGTGCTTTTTTGTCCACAGCCGTTTCTAGGGACCAAATAATGACATAATTTAGAACACCAGAAACTCTGAGACCTGTCCACCACGTAATGTAAGAGCGCAATCCTCAATCACTTTTAAAATTCACTGTAAATGGGTAACTTAATATTTAAGTTACAATTGAATGCGTCAAAACAAAGAATCCATATATGTCGATATGAATTCAAACACAAGCTGCACAGTTCGGTTTGCTTATAATTACAATGCACGCAGCAGTGACGTAAAACACGTTTAGAGCGAACTCTTTCTTTGTGTCGACCATTTATTATAAACAGAAAAGGAAATTAAAAAAAAAAAACTCTGAGAATCGTATGCCCAAAGCAGCTGTCGATCGAACTATTGCATTACCAGATGCAATATTCATATCTGCCGGGGACCTTTCAATTCTGGAATTCCTGGTTGTAATCCTTTAGTATGTGAATGCCAGGAAACAATTAAATATGCAACAGATATTAATGTAAGCACCAGTGTGTCGATATACTGTACTATTGGCACTCCATTACCTATTCTCCGCGTATCCCGTTTTTAAAAATGAGCAGAGCTTCATCTATTATTTATTAACTCGAGACAAAAACAGACCCAAGCAATAAGCAAAGCTGCACTATAACTGTATTTCATAAACATTGTCATTAGAATTGTATAGGCATTAAAATTTGCATGTGGTGTTGGTAAAAACGTAAGTGTTATTGTTCATCTGTAATTATATTCTCCATCGATATCCACACTTTGGTCCGACATAAGACTTTTAAAATGTTGTTTATAGTTCGTTTAATATTTCACTAAAATATAGGCCCGCGCTAATGAATCATGAAAAGTTTCGAGCGAACAATAATATTGATAGTATGTTTTCAATGCTCATTTCTGATCAACTGGCTGTTTCACAACACTGCGCCATTACCATCGTATACAATATATGTAGAGTGTTGAAAAATCACTAAAATCGCATTTACGCACTTTGGTAATGAAATTTATATCCTGTGTTATATTCCAGGACAAAAGAGATAATAAGTCAAAATTATGATATACTAATTACAACTAATTATCTCCTAATTAGGAGATACTATGACAAAAAAATGTTCACTACGTGGTTCCTCTATACGCTACCGTGAGAAACAAATAAGACGTGATGAAAAGTCCTAATTATGAGATAATGTGTCCTCATTAGTAGTTGAATAAGTTGATTACAACCCCTATAGTTAGGAGATAATTTAGGCTTGTTTATCTCGTAACTCCATTATCTCCCAATTCGGTTTGTTGGTTTGTTTCTTTGATTGGGATTTATCTTGGAACTCGTACTTTCTGTTATATAACGACCGATCGTCCACTGCTCACTGTGCGTGGACAACCGAGAGGAAACCTAACCACCTCCGCGATTGCCGGAGCCACATCGTGTGACTTACTCATTCGCATTGACATTTACTGCTCTCTGTTTGCATAATGTGTAATCAGAACTGGCTATAGACAAACTGCTTTAATTTGTTCGACATCATCACGTTAAATAAAGCTATTGGGATGTACTATCTTGAAATACCAGTGTGCAGGCTGATTTATGCCTAACCCATACCGAATATCTTGTTGGGGACATATTTATATGCCTTGTAAAATGTCATCAACTTCTCTCGAGATGTCAGTAAGTTACTCATAACAACTCGAGATTAAGATCTACTTAGAAAGTAGTCTCTGGGAGCTAATTTAGAACATGAGATGATTCATCGATTGTAAATAATCAACATCCCCGTGCTAGTGTGAAATATATACTCATTTAAACTTTTACTTTACGGAAGAGATACATAAACATTGTTCCTTCTATGGTCAACTTGATTACAATGAATCTGAAATTGGGAAACGCCTAATCAATGAATCTGTGACACTTCGAGTGGTTTTCGTTGTTGATGTATCATCACTCCGCTCGGCCGTGATAGTTATATGAATATGCACCACAATCGTACATTTTGTTCTCCGGAGGCTTTTTTACCGGCGTACACATACTACCCACAGACCTAAATACACAAAGCGAATTGTACAAGGCTTCGGAATAGGTAAGTTGAGTTAAGGGGCACATTATGCATCCAAAAACATATATCAACTGTGAAGTCTTTAAACAAGAAACTTCCGGGTGCCTAAATAATTTCTTTAACGACAATCGTAAACCAAAGCTATTGTTCTCAATTGCAGAAATGTCTGAATGATTTATTACAGAATGTACAGGAAATATCGACTGACAAAATGCCGTCAGTCTGACGGTAGATCCTAAACATTTTTAACCTGTTGTCGTAAATATCATTTCACCAGGCTTGCGATATGATGACTGCTTGTCAGAACATGTTTGTACTTTACTATAAGAGAGATATTCCAAAAGACGAAAGTATCTTGAAGGTAAACAAGTTAATTAACCAGGCTTGTGTTTACCCTAACACTAGTTATATATAATTAGACAACAACTTTGGTCAGAGGTTTAATATGTTGTGGAATCAAGCCGAATGAACACAATTTAACGGTGAAGGTCATTATAAAATGACACATTTAATCAAGATCAATAAAATAGTAATAACATATTTTGAATTTTTCCCTTGCAATAATGAAAGGCGATAAGAGTAATTGTTGATTCCGTAAAGGCGGAAAGCGCTTTGTGATTAAATGGCACATAACTTCTGACAGCTGTGCTGTTCGTCTTCTCGCTCCAGAGATCCGAGAGGAAAGACTTTGCTCGCTGGCTTAAAAAAAGGACATCAATCACGTGATCCTCCTCTTGTGGTTCACTTCACTGGATAACAGGTGTCAGTTGAGATTTAAAGAAGCTAACCCTCGTCTTCAAAAACCCTTTTATGATTGTACTTTTATCACCATTTCCATTACGTTTGTGAAAGAAAGTGAAATAGAAGTTAAATTAAATTAAATATATAGATAAAGGTTTTGAACATTAGGTAATCATAACGTTATGGAAAACGAATCGTATATTTAATTTCTTCCAATCATTTTATTTCTCCACTAAGTGATGCGGAGCAAACTTTGATTGGTTCACAGGAAGTCCAGCTGACGTCACAGCCATTACTTGTTGTGCTCAAGAAAAACCGGACACAGTCATAGTTAGGGCAGGCACAATAATATATAGTGCTCCAATGAGCACTGGTGCTTGTAGAATTTGGCTCGATCTCACAGGGTGTAAGTCTTGAACATTCATCCTCCTGTGGGTCGCCTGCAGCATACACTTTCAGATAGTCGACGTTGTATGACCCCGAGAACTCAATTCTCACGTTACTCATTCCAGCTTCTGGACTCCAAGATATCCACTTGAGTTCAACTATCATCGAACGTTGACTACTGCTCGCTGAAATTCACAAATATAGTATTATGCCTACTTTAGCTGGATCCCTTGTGCTCATATTGGGCAAACAAATTTGTATCCATTTTATTTAAATTTAAACCACTCAGTAAACCTATTGAAAAAGGCTTATCATAAGGTGTTACATCAATTGTACACTAGATTTGATAGTCAATATATAAATGCGTCTGTCAGACAATTGTTTATTTTTATTTATGCCTATTTTTTATAAATCATTTCTGACAGATTTATTTTGTGTTTGGTATGGTTTCTTAATGTTGAACAGACACAAATGTCCATTAAAATCTTTCTAAACAAAATTTCTAAAAAAACTGAAGCATCCGTTTTCAGTTCACGTACTAGTCTATTCAATTAAAAGAAAGTTGTGTACTTTAAATCACCATGACGGTCAATAGCCCTTAGGCTAGTCGATAGTGTATTAATTGTCCAGTCATTTCACGTCTATAGCTCTGGGTAGATGCTTTTCCATTGACTTACATTGACTTTGTAGTGTAGCACAGGTTGCTAGGTCTTGATCTTCCATGAGGACTTTGAAGGGAATCCCCGGAGTCAGGTTCTGGGAGGACGCCTTCCGAAGATTGTGTTCTGTGCGTCAAGAGAAGACATTTTATTGGTTGTATATATAATGTATCCATCAAATACCATCTACCTTTTCAACGCAGACCTCATCTTTGGAAGGTTAACGTTGCCATAATCTTAATTTGTCCAATTTATTTTACCCACACAACACAATTTTATGCATTTGGTTCCCAAACAGTATGGAAGAGTAGAGCTCCAAAACGGACACAGGTTTCTCCCAAACTGTAGCTAAGTATACGGCTATGGACATGTCCGATCTTTGCTTGGAAGGGAATCTTTAAGACCTTGTCCGACAAATTTCACTAGTTTTTTTACTATAGCGTCTTTTTGGTGACTGGAACAGAATAGGATGTCACAAAGCTGTACTGACAGATGGTCGGTCTCGGTCGATATTTAAGATTTGTATTCCCCCGATCTAAATAGGTCGATTTCAGCTATGACGATATCGTCCCTCAGCATAGATCCAGGAGCAGAACTTTATCACAATTTATTGTAGTAGCGGTTTTTTTTTAAACAAAAATCAATGGATGCACAGCTATTTAATTATAAACATAAGCACCAGAAATCGCAACATGTACGCCATATTTATATAAAACTTTATAGTCACATTAACATTTAAATGTATAGTTAAACTTTTTGTTATCATTGATTGACCAATATTTGGGGTTTTTCTTCTTTTATTTCCATTGATGAAAAGTAGGATTTCGTTGGTTACCATGGTTACCATATGTTCATTGAGAGTAATATGGCTCCACGTAAATGGAGGTTTTTTTCGAATGACATACCGTTCAATGGAGGCGACCGTTTCGTCGAACTTTCTCGCCATCGCTGAGCTTTACAAAAAAAAGACCAGCATACGGTTTCATTGGTTGCAAAATAGACTCTTAATGAACATTTACATCCGTGTCACTAAAAACTAAAGTCTTGAAGATATTTGACAATTAGAGCGCGCCAGTGAGAAAATTCGCCATTTCCGCTTTTTACAAAATTTTCTTTCTCCATAGAAAGAAATTTTTTTTAAAAAGCGGTTAATCAAAATCAAAAATGACTTTAGTTTCCGGAGCAGATATGGAAACCTATACACTCTATTCTTCATGAAACGTGATAGACTCCATGTTCCTGGGACTGTATTCAGTTGTGCCTTTTGCTGTTAGGCATTCAATAATATTTAGTTACTTTGTTTTTACTGCTATGGATGCAAATGTTCATTAAGGATCTATTTTGCAACCAATAAAAGCGTATGCTGGTCATTATTTTTTTATATTGGACAGTGATAGCGAGAGAGTTCGCCTCCAATGTCATTCGCAAAAAACTGGAAAAAATATCGATTGCTGGGAGAGCCTTTTTTGTTCCTTATCTATTGTCACTGTCAGACACCAACAAATGTAAACAATCAGTGAAGATCATAAGAGAGTGTGTCTCCTAGCATGCTGTAGCTAGCTCACACACTGCTTCCAATGCATATAATCTAAAGAAAGCATACACCAGTCGATCAAGGCTCTCTATAATGGTTTAATGACACGTGGATAAGTTTTGAGAGAGATCAAAATGCTACTAACCTTCGCTATAAATGTCAAGTACTTCCAACTCTGCTAATTGCTTGTACCAAACCATTAAGTTATCGAAAACTGCAGACCCACTAGTTGAGGGAGTGACAGCTGCACTAAAAGACGAACCTGCAAGAATGAAAGATGGAAAACATCAACGGGGAGACGAATCGCTTAATATTGCTGTGAGAGGCCTGATCATATAAAGCCATTTCTATTTGAGTATATCACGTGGTAAGTAGGTTTGTTTACTTATGTCATTTGACCAATCAAATCACTGTTGCTTTTCGCTCATTGGATGTAAACATTTTCCATGATGATTCCTCTGGTTTTTGCATAGAGTTTTCCTAGGAAGTGAATATCCGATTTTCACGAGAGATGGGGAGAAAATAGCAAGGGAGCAGGAATTTGGAAACTTTGACTGCCTTAGTGGCTGTCGAGGGGCCGCCTAGGACACTGGAAGTCTTGATTTCTACATGGCTAGAGAAGACATCTCAGCCGTTTTAAGACTTTAAAATAAATTAAAACAAGATCAATTAATAAAGCTTGACATTTATTTTGTTTTACGTGGAAATTTTTACGGAAATTTTGGGGCTTGTAAAACTTATTTACAGCATTATTTTTGGTGAAAATTCACATGAAGTTACTGAAATTTACTCTCAAGAACGTATCTATATAGTCCTATGTATATGGCATGGTAATTAATATAGTCCTAGAGATAGCTCGTTATACAGTTCACTTAACTGTTAACAAAATCATATATATTTTATTATAAATGCAGAGAAAGAAAATTCGACATGCCTCCACCGGGGATAGAACCCTTGAATGTTGGCTAACAGGACCAAAACTCGACCGACTGAGCTATACAAGACGTCGATAGAGCGATCCCGATGTTCGCCAATGTAAAGTCTGTATTTCTTTCTCTACATAAGGATATGAAATCATAGGCAGGCTCTGGAAGAGATTGTCACTTAAAGGGAAAGACAACTGTTTTTTTACCTAAACTTATTATTTTCATTGAATATTTTCAAAGACAAACATCTGTATTGCACTTGCATTCGAGTAAGCATTGTCGTTAATTAGTTAATTTTACAGGCGGCACTGACGTCATTGTTCGAAACCACCGTCGGTAACTAGTGTGTCCGTTTGCTTATGAATGCACTGGAAAGCATCTGTAACAACACAGCGTATACACAAGCTTGGTCATCCAAGCGCAATGTTAATATGTTGTAGACATATTAAAATAGCTCTTTGAGTAACACATACGTATAGCATGTTTTCAGCTGACATGCCGTTTAAAAAATCCGGTTTTTAGTACCAGGTTGATATGTTGAAGTGGTTGTTTGTTGTTGTTGTTTCGCTTGGGGACGGAACCCTCACTTTCGGCTCGATATGAAAGCATCCACCAGTGCAAGCAATATGGGACAGCAACGATTAGATGATATAGCTACAGTGTTTTCGAACAATGACATCAGTTCCGCTTTTTAAATTAACTTATTAACGGCTATGCTAATTCGATTGCAAGTGCAATACAGATAGTTGTCTTTCAAAATATGAAATCAAATTAATAACTTTAGATCGAAAAACAGTTGCCTTTCCCTTTAATAGACTGACTGAACGGCACACTATCACAGCGCATGAGGCGAGGGTCCAGGAGCGGCCTAGGCCCCGGAAGCTCTCGTTTTCTACTTGGCCGAGGGTGCGCTCTACCATTTTCGACATATATCACTAATATTATCCCAGACGTGAAATTGGATTTATCTCGAGGAAAGATTTACGCAATTATTTACACAACGCTTTGGAAGAGAGACTTACGTCAAATAACAAGGATGTTTTACTAAATTTGGGAAATGGGGGTCCCGTATAGTGGGCACGACAGTGGACAGTCCCACCCCATTAGACGCCTAGGCTCTGTGAACTTGTAAACACGAGTGAACTGGTCTATTGTAAGAAATTACATTTAGATTCACCACTCTACCATTTTCGACATATATTACTAATATTATCCCAGACGTGAAATTGGATTTATCTTGAGGAAAGATTTACGCAATTTTTTTCGGAAATAGTTTTAAGGCAGCGTCAAGATAAATTACCACCTCTCCCGAAACTGCATGCAGCATGGTTTAATACATCTGCAACTGATGCACTCCATGTTTTAAATGTGTTTGATACTAGAGACTTATTTATTTTCCTTACAATTTTTTTACCATGACGAAGGTCTCTCCATATACACTCTGCGGTGAAGTATTCAGCTTTGAAACCCGACTAATTTGAAGAGGTGTATATTTTCGATTAAGCTTGGTGCGCACTTCGGTCGGATAGGACACGCATTTAAACCCATGTCGGAACATTCTCACTTTTCCTACCGGTACAGTTATCTCTGAGGTGAATGGAAGCAATAATATTAAAAGAAAACGTCCAATGTCAACCGCCGGATATTGTGTGCGCGTGCGAGAAAATCATCCAAAGTACTCCACGGATCAAACAAGCCTCTTCATCGGGTAAAATCACATTTAAACAAAACATTGGTCCTGTCTTATGTATGTCTTGGTGCAAATAATGCAAATTTCGTCTGCTGTGAGTATTTAAATAATAATAATAAAGCTCCAATGACGTCATAATTTCAACACAAGAATGGCTTAAGACATAAAGAATGAACACCATTCTAAACGTTATTCGCGGGCTTACGTCGATATTTCATGCGGAGATTCCAGCTCTAAGGTATCACCGAGCCATCTTTTCGCTGATTATCCCCTGTTTTATGGGATTTTAAATTAAAATAAGTTTACACCAAACATTGGCCAGAATGTGTTTCACAATCAAACGTGGAAGTGAAATCCTACAAGATTTTCTTAAGCTTGATAAATCCATGGAAATACAAATTTAAAAAACATAGTTCCTGACTTTCGGGGTGAAGTCAAGCAAAGATGTTGATATTTGTTTGTTTTAGTGGCGGCTCTATTCTATCGAATGATGTGCCCCAAAGTTATGCAAAGAAAGATGATGCAAGTCTTATATACTACCATCGACAATGAGTGTTGTCGATGGTGAGCGTCTTAAAAAGTGTTAATGTGTTGAATTAATTCTATGCATGACAATGACGCTGTGCGGACGGTGTAAACGAAAGACTGGTGTAAATTCATGTTTTGCAATGACGTTGACGTTGGAAATGAACCAATACGCAAATATTTCAAACAACAGCGACTGTTGGAACCAAAAGTGGAAAGCACAAAAATCCATCAGATATGCATAAGCAGCATTACAAAGATGGCTGATACACCGCCACATTCTGTGGGAACAGTCCAAAGCGGATAACGGCGAGTTTATTCTACGCTCGGAAAATGTGTTAACAAGTAAAAAAAATGTGTATGTCTTGCGCACCGACCGTTTGCGGGCTGTGGAAGACATCAATGTATCACTCACAATCTCTATACCATAATATAACTGTGCTATTTTGTCAATTTGTCAGAAATGTAGAGATTCGATTTCCAAATTTGGAGCTTCATTTACTATGCGAGGAGAGAGCGTAGTGAACATTTGCAGACTTGATAAATTCAGCATCATTTGTTGGGTAAAAGTTGATGTTTTAAAACTTCATATAATAATTATTACATTGAGGGCAGTTAGACAGTATAAATTGAACAGGTCATACCCAAACCTGCTTCAAAAACAATGAAAATTGGTTTTACTTTGTTTAATTTTTATTTAATATTGTACTTCATTACGATGGTATACCAGCATGAGACCAAAAACTTTTTGAAGGGCTAACATCTTTTAATTTTGGTTAAATTAAGACTCTTTCCTCGGTTGGGTCATCTTCGCTATCAAGAGTTTTATTCCGAGCTAGTCTGCACTACAACCCTTGGCAGATCAATCGCATATAAACAGAATTACAACTAGCCCCCTGGCGGATAAATGACCAAGTTAAAGCGCTGATAACATGTTGAATGTTATACTCAAATTTTGACAATTTGTTTCTCTATATAAAGCTCTATTGATGTATATATGGAGAGTTGGTGTCTGTAGGTGCGGGTACATATGCAATACTCTCATTGAGTTGGTTAAATACCCCGAACATATCCTTTTTTCGACAACACTTTACCCACTTTCATTATTGACTGTCGCTGTCATTTTTGTTATAGCAGAGTCCTCTCGTAACACAACATCTCATTGGTTGCGTAGAAGTTCCCACCTTCCCATCAATCGCTTGGAAGCCGAGTCCGATTATATTCATTCGATCAGCCAAAGGTTGTAATGCGGAGTAGCTCGGAATAAAATTCTTGGCTAGAGAAGATGCGGCTGGGTGTATAGGCATATAACTTGCCATTCGGAGGTTTTTACAATATTTATACAAGCGGTTATAGGAAATCGTGTGAAAAAAAGGAACATACGGCGTTCATTGATCAGGACTGGCGAGTCAAAACCAAAATATAGACATCGTTTTGCCAAAACAGCGTAAACACACGCTGTTGATTGCTAAGTATTGAAGTCCATCTAGACTGATGCGACGAGCATCCCTGCGCGATGAAAGCTGGTTTACAAAATATCGGAAGCCAGGCAAGATGGCTCGGTGAAACCTTACAGCTGGAATCTCCCCATGAAATCTCGAGGTAGGTCCGCGAAAAACGTTTAGAATGCAATAAATACGTGGACAACTCAGTCATATGATGAAAGTAAATCATTGTGAGTTACCGCCCGTGAAATGACCCACTGTACATCAGAGATTATTTACGGTACGGAAATGGCCGAGGGATGTTCAGACATGATTCAAACCATGTTTACTCCAATCTGCCTACATTGCCGTTAAATAAATAACGGGCATCCATATATTTAGCTAATAAAGCGGTACGAAATATTTAGAAATAAGACCTGTCTCTGAAAAATATAATATTGAATCTGAGAGGCCTCTTCCTTCGCCACACAACTGTCCGGCCTGTTCGTTGAATACTCACTGAGGAGATTAAGGGCAGAACTCTGGTAGAATTCTCTTACTTCTAAAGGTTATGAAGACTCTTGGAGCGTAGCTAGGTATAAGAGTACAATTTAACAGAGCTTTAAAAGGGAGGACCAGTGTTCAACGTTTTCCACATCTAATACTTAGGATCTGTATCAGCAAGCTACCGGTTGTGACTGCACAAACACAATCATGCCTGGAAAGTAAATTTGTGTTTAGTTGCGGGAACAAATAAACTGACAGATTGTTGTAATCTGAGATATTCGGAGTAAATATATTATATTGGAAAATAAAGTTTTAATACCATAAATATTGCCCGAGTGAGTGGTGAATGAGATATTTTAAAGGGAATGACAACTGTTTTTCGACCTAAACTTATTATTTTTAGTGCATATTTTCAAAAGCAACCATCTGTATTGCACTTGCAATCGAATTAGCATAGCCGTTAATTAGTTGTACATAGCAACCTGGTAAACTGCATGTCAGCTGAAAACATGCTAAATGTATATGTGTTACTCAAATAACTATTTTGATATGTATACAACAGATTGACATTGTGCTTGGATGACCGAGCTTGTGTATACGGCGTATTGTTATGGATGCCTTTCAATGCATCTATAAGCAAACGGCCACACTGGTGACCGTGTTTTCGAACAATGACGTCAGTCCTGCCTGTTAAATTAACTAATTAACGGCTATGCTTACTCGAATGCAAGTTCAATACAGATGTTTGTCTTTAAACATATGCAATAAAAATAAAAAGTTTAGGTTGAAAAACAGTTGTCTTTCCCTTTAAACTATTGACGAAAGTTATACGATTAATTGATAAATCAGGAAAATTCTTCCACATTTTCTGTGACAATTTCGAACCTGGTGAGTGCGGAATAGCATGACGTAGTCTCTGGATTGTGTGGTGATATGACGTGCGTCCGATGACCCACAGAACAGCAAACTGTAGAAGCATGTATTAAAGGCACTGGAATGTCACTGTTTACGGGATAAGAAACTCCTGCTACCTCGCTTACATATACATAATAAAAAACATAAAATCTCCGATAAAAAATGTAGGCCGTTGAGCCAAAAGTGGAATTTTTCATATTTTCCGGTTAGTGAAATAGGTGAACTTACCCAATACAAGATCTCCATTTCCAGAATCGCGGAGGTTATGGCTCCTTCCGATTGCATCATATACTATCATCTTGCCATTTATAAAGAAGTCCAGGCCCCAATTAGGTTTCCAAGTGATGACAATATGTGCCCATTGACCTAGAACCCAATAACATGGCGACGTCAATGACAAAAGGAAAACACTATTAATTATTATCTAAAAGACGATACATTTGCCTTGTCTTCCCCAGACATGTTAGCTACACTCTAAAAGTTTCCAAGCCTATTGGTTTAAGCGAACTCTAGCACCTTTCTCTAATTAAGCTTCGAATACACACAAAGTGTACGTCCTATGTCCTAATCTTGATTTAAATCAACTCTTATTTCTTGAAAACTTGTGGGTAAAATTAATTCACAACAGAACCGATCGACGTTCATACTTATACGTTCAAATCAATCATTTCTCAGCCGTTCCCCCTTTCGCTTTTGATCGATTTAAAATGTCTTCCCGCGTGTAGCTCGAGATTTGGCGGGATGTGTTTGCTTGCTAAGGCTGTCACGTGATCCTCAACGTGATCCTTGTCGCAAAACCACATAGCCTTGCGATGAAATACTTGTCATGTTATTTAATTTGCACAGGAGTGCATATTTTATTATTAAACACGCCTGTAAATATTCAACGAAGACCCCCAAAGAGTTTTAAAGCTAGGTAACAGGACAAAAGGATTTTATATTATTTGTGATTCTGAGCAGACCAGATTCCTAAAGTTTTCGTGCATCACAAGGTTGTCGAATTTGCATACGATACCTGCAATTATGCATATCAACTAATTTAGTCTGTAGGACGATTTAATCTAACCCCCAATCCGATAGTGATTTAATCGAAGCATGGTCATATATATGGCTTATTAATTTCAATGCTTTAAAAACTAAGTCTCTACTTGTATCCAGACTTCTCTCTATTTTAATGTTAAGTTTAGGTCATCTTCTGTTTCAGTTGCTCCTTCTCACTGTAATCTTGGCAAACTTCTTTCCATTTATGAAACATGGAATGAACATGTAGAAATATTAATCTGGCATGCCACGAAAAAGTCATCTTTGTTTTTTTGTATGAAATTTCGACTTGGCCGGAAGAGCTTGGATATGAATCTTTTGTAAGAACAGATTAGAATACGCTGATGTGGTATGGAATAATGATAATATCAGGAGGCTGGGTTCAGAACTCAAATCTATAGACTTCAATGTTAGCACAAAATTATCAACAGGGACCCTCCCAGTGTTCATAGAAATCTACTGCCTCAACTAACTACTGATAGAAACCATTACCCTCAAAGACAAAAGTTAACGTTAACTCGTTAACAGCATTTTTACGAAAGACGGGTCGGGCCTTCCAACTTCCGAATTCCAGGAAAGCTGACCGCGCGAAACTTCCAAGCTTTTTATTTCCTAGTTCCAATTTCCAAGTTTTTTGTTTTCGTCATGTTTAAAGGTATTCCCAAATGGGTTTTAAATCAGATTGAAAGTGACTGAATAACAAAGATAATACTATAAACTATCTGTAAAATAAATCCCGTATTTTTTCGATGCTTAGAATTTGTTTAATTCATTTACAAACTTCCGACTCTTCATACAAGTCATTTGAGCTGTCACGTAGGCAGGGGAAACTCCATACGGACCAGTCTGTGGCGTATAATGACGACTCTATACCGGAGATACACGAAGGATTGCTAGATCAGGAAATTCAAAATGGCGGCAAACAACTTTAGCGAATGATCTATAACGAACTCTTCTTCAGATAGCCAAGTTACCCATGGTAATTTATCTAATGACCAGATTTTTTATGAAAATAACGAGCAAATGCCTGATACGAATGGTGGAACAAAAACAGATAGACTACCAGCAATTTGCATGGGAATCATAACCAGGTCGACGATTTTGACGAAGATTGAATATTAATTACTATATGACATTTTCAGTCCTCGCAGTTTCATAAAGAAATTTACGAAAATTAATTTTTACCAAATACAACGATATATATTTATGTATGACGCAATAAAAACTGATCGGCTTGGGAGGAAATCTTGAGAATAAAAAAAATGGCTGTTAGGTTTCTATAGATACCATGCAGTCACTCGCTGAATTCCCCTAGTGCCGTCGCTCAGTCGAGAATGACTGAGCTGTCACTCTTAATAAAAGTCAGATGTTCGAATCTCAAAGAACGCCGAACTTTTTAATGAAACAAGTACTGTTGCAAATCGTATAAACTATTTTTGTACGTTTTCTGGGTATCAACCATTTGGGAATACACTGGACAAGTTAACACGGGTTGGGCATGTTATAGGGTACCAGAAAGGTACGTTCTCTTGGCGATAACCAAATAGTGATAGATTAGTGTTTTAAATTATGCATGCTATTCTTATGTATTACTATAAAGCAACCCCACTGGCACAGGGCAGTAGATTAATTAAAACCGATGGATCATCGTATGTTCTACATAAATTCCCGGAGACAAGTCTCTTCATAGACCTTAATCTCATTTTACCTATATATATATATATATGCACACGGACGTCGTCAAATGTTGGTAGAACAAACTAGGTTAATAGGTCTGTGTTTAGCTTGAGCTTAACAATGTTTCAAGAAAACACCCACAAAATGTGCGTATATAAATTTAGCATGTATAATATAAACACGAAGAGTTTCCATTTGAGTAGCCATTATATGGCCTAGTAACTTTAATTGGCATGTTCAGTCCGTGATTTCTTATTGATTAATGTAAAACGTGAAGCAAAGCAAAAAAGTTGGAAGTTGGAATTTGGAAATTCGTAATTTTCAAAAAAACTGTTTAAGTATTTTAATATATCAACATCATTACCATGTTACTGTGTTGGAACTAGACCAGAAAATATATATCTGCGTAGGTTATTGACGGTTACGAACTGGATGCAGTTCGATGAACGGTGATCTAGTGAGAAACCCCCAAGCATATCTTCCACATGTTATTGTGGTGCCCAAGGTGGAGTACCCTCATAACATAAAGCGGGTTTTTATTTACATTCACCTTCATTTACCCGCTGATTGATGCGTAACGTATATAGCCGGGTTGTGAAAAACGCCACTGCGCCTGTAGACTATATCCAAGCATATGCCTGTATCGCAGTTTCTACGCAAAACTTACATACCAACGCTGATTGGATGACAGCAAACTCCACATTTCCCGTGACGTGCTCAACCATGACATCGGCCTTAGATACGAGGTAAACAAAATGCAAACCAAACAAGCGCTATAAAACGAAACTTGATTGGCTCTTGATATCTAGTCTCCAATAGCGCCATCTGATGTCTGTCTCGCGCTTAACATTCTCGGTGAATATGTAAAAGCCGCTACATATACGAGCGTACAGGTGGAGCAGTCCCTAGCAACTTTTTGTTTCAGTGTCCAAAATTCTTGGTAAATCGGCAAGAAATTCTACAATCAATCGCACTAACTGGATTTACCTGTGCGTTATACCACCAGCAGTGTTACAATTTTTAACCAATAATATGACCAAAGATACAAATATCAAAATATATATCTTTCCTCGACCAGAAGAGAACAAAATAGGGGACAGAAGTCTCGCGTGACTTGGAGGTCTGGTGCCAGATTCGTTTTGAAGGCCTATCTTTTAACATTAGAGTAAAACTACTCTTTCCATTTCCGACTATTTATTAAACAACTCACTTAAACTAATACTTAACTCGATAAATAAAATGGATTTAAGTCAACTTTGACATTTAAGCTACTTTTCTTTTCGTAAATCCTAAAATAACTGGTGTAGCTGTTGTGTGCATCTGTAAGAAGTTCATTAAAATTTGCATTGTCATTGTAAACAAATCATGCCCGATCTTGTTGATATTTTAATCCATCTATATATCATTACAGGGGAAGAAAACTTTAAGTTTTTTAATTCTTTTTTTAATGATAAATTCTATACAATACATAGTTCGTGTATTTGAGATAATATCGTTTGTTTCCTTACAAATCGCGGCAATAGCGTTTAACATGCGTTGTTGTTGTTGTTGCGTGCTGACCAATTTTATTTCGAAAAGTGTTAAATAAAAAAATGTTGTAAAAAATCTGAGGAGAGCAAACTTTCAATGAGCCCTCTTTATCATGGAAATCAAATGAAAGTACTTATTTTGCTTAAAGAAAGGCGAGACAACCAAGCAAAAATCTAGTCCTGTATATAACCAAAAAGAGGCTTGGCACCGGTCGTCGAAACCAAAACGAGTCCTTAGCGAAACTTCGGTCCCTATATGCGATGTACATGTTAAACTATAGACTCAAAAATGTCAATAACTATTGCAAATACACAAATGCACCACATCTCTCAGCAATACAACGTCTTCAACATAGCACCTTCAAACTACAGTTGCTACGCACGCAACACGCCAGGCCATACAATTCACTTCAATTTAATATAATTTTTTAAAAACTTTTCTCTGTTTCGCTTTGCCAAAACTTACTTATTGTTTAAAGTGAACTATCCTCAACTGCACCATGCAATGTATGTAAATTACTAAATAATAATCATACTCGCACGCGGAGAGCAATGTGTACTGGATGACCTAAGTGCAAACATCGGAGTGGTAATTCGTATGCTTATTACATGGGCTGATGTGTCAAAAAAGGATTGAGGAGTGCAACGTGTACTGGGTGACCTGAGTGCAAACATCGGAGAGGTAATTCGTATGCTTATTACATGGGTTGATGTGTCAAAAAAAGGATTGAGGAGTGCAACGTGTACTGGGTGACCTGAGTGCAAACATCGGAGTGGTAATTCGTATACTTATTACATGGGTTGATGTGTCAAAAAAAGGATTGAGGAGTGCAACGTGTACTGGGTGACCTGAGTGCAAACATCGGAGTGGTAATTCGTACACTTATTACTTATTGATGTGTCAAAAAATGGAATGAGAGGTGCACAACCGGATAGCGGTGTTAACCAATGGGAATGCGGGGATTATGACTAATCACAGCATCGCTTTACGGACCAATCAGCGAAGACCGAGGTGTGTTATGGACCAATCAACGTGGATGGAGAGAACCTGTCATCGGAGGGGACACAACCCATCCCGAAGGGGTGGTTCATGGCCCGCCCGCATGTGTGATGACGGTGTCATGCGGCGTCACGACGCCACAGGAGCCGCGATGGCTAAGAAAGCTAAGAAGAATATGATAACGGTGGTGTTCATGATGCTGTTGTAGAAGAATGAGAAGAATAACGCTCTACGGATGAGAAATCAACTATTCAACCAATAACTTGTACTTGGTAACGCACAACAAGTATAAAAGACTTGCTCCCTACAAACTCCCTACTACATGATAACGCACACATCTTTCTGTATATGTAGTCAGCAGCCAAACTGGCGGGGGCTTTTCATCCCACTTAACCATACCTGTATGATTCATTGGGTCTACTGTAGCATTATACCGCTTTTCAACTGTGGTTACGGCAGCAGATAAACCCCCACCTTCCTGATAAAGTGACATGCCAGTAGGGAGAGTGGTGGCCCCTTCAGAACTCAGGTAAGTGACGAATGACGATCGCGGTGGACCAAGCTTTATCCACAATGCCACAGTCAACCCAGGACAGTTGCTTGGATCCGCTAAACACGTGTCGTGCAGACCACTAAAATACACCAGATCCATAGTTTCCCCCATATTGAGTTGTAGTCCAGACAGAAAAACCCCTGTAGAACAATTCAAGCAGAAATAAACAGTAAAAAATATAAGATCAAGAGCTTGGTTAAAAAGCATGGACGAATCTGGACAAATGTAGATAAGATACTACAGTACATGTAATAATGTCAAGTGTCAGAATTGGGAGACGCGCATTTATGCCACGCCAAAGTGGAAAACATTCAAGGCTTTTGCTTCAAGTAACAAAAATGATACATATGTTACAACAGTGTAAAAAACATATTATTTCTATTCAAGAAAACAAAATACATTTTTACGGTCTAGGAATTTTTAGTTTTTTGATTCATTTTATTATACGGTTGAAATGTTTTAAATCCATGCTATGGAAGCGCGGTCTTTTAATAAAGCTGTGGGACATGGGTATTGGAAGCAGATTGCTTGGGTGGGTGAAAAGGTTATTGATGGGCCGTGCAATTAGGGTTTATAGCGGTAATGTTTACTCACATTCTGTTATAGTGAAGCGATGTTTCGATTTGCAAGGTTAA
This sequence comes from Mopalia swanii, assembly GCA_030265315.1. Lineage (NCBI taxonomy): Eukaryota > Metazoa > Mollusca > Polyplacophora > Chitonida > Mopaliidae > Mopalia > Mopalia swanii. The sequence goes on along the minus strand of JARDVA010502752.1, from coordinate 122 downwards.
GTCTCGGCATGTTGTAACTCGTGTACAGTGAAATGGGAAAGGCAAATCATTGCCAGAATTGCAGCTTTAAATACCCATCACCACCCCAGTATTTTCCCCAAGTTTCATTTGTATTCGTCAAA
>JARDVA010502310.1:0-13857 GCA_030265315.1 Mopalia swanii | reverse complement strand
CATTAATTTGGGCTTGAAATAGTTTGGGCGCCCATACGTTTTCCGTAACTAAAATGGCTCTGGATACTGCTCTGACTAGTAAGAAATCTTACCATCTCAGGCATTGTGAATATTAAATTTGTTAACTTGCAGTTATTATATTGGTCTGTTACCGGCACAATTGTTCAAATATGTAAAGGTGCTAGACTTTAAAATCCAAAAACTGATTATATCTAATGGCAGCATTGTGTTAGCCAGAGTGAGAGGGGTGTCTCTGTGTCTTTGAAACCCCCAAAACACCATTCGAGACACCCTGTTTCAGTCAAATTTCACAAGGGAAAGATAGGGGAAGAGTAATATGAGACACCCTGTTTCTGCAAAAATGGTGATTTGAGACACCCTCCTCTTGATTTCTGGCTGATACTATGGATGGCAGTCAATAGGCCTACTCAATAGCATGACACTAACAACAAGATTAGTCTTAAACAAGCGAATCAGGTCACAGCTAGAAGTGACATGTGACATGCACTTTCAACTATCTAACCAGGGGACCACCAGGCATGTTGTTATAGCTGGAAAAATAAATGTGTCAATGATTTTAATCAATCAATTGTTTGCATTTACAATAAATTTTTAGAAACAGTCCAACTGTACAGCATATGGTCCTCACCAAATTTCGAATAAAAGTCCTGCTGTGATTTATTATATAGCCCTTGTAACTTGGTCATCAAAAATCACTCATAGAAGTATATGCAACCCTTGTAATTCGCAAATTTTTGCAGCGGCACAAAAGTGCCGTCGCCAAACGGACGTACAGCGACATTTTTGTGTTTGCTGCGGCACTTTCGCAGTGTTATCAAACAGTTTGAAATGTTGTTTTGTATGGCTACAAATTAAAGAATCAATGAATTTTCAATGAAACTTTCCTTTATTTTAGTCATTGTATATTTAATTTGTATAACCATTTCACTAAAGAAAATACACTATCCAGTTTTTGAAGCATATTCTGCACACTGTTCCATGCAGCTATTAATATCTGCATAATTCTCATTCAGTAATAAATTTAGCAAAATCTAGTAATTAGGACTTTTATTAGGTGTGGGAAAAAGATCAGGGATCGGAGCTGTGAAAAAAACAGTAAAACGGTGAACGACAAAACGGTTTGTAAAGATTGCATGTAAAACGAAAATCAATTGAATCTTGTGAACGTAATATTATTTTACATTGTAAATTGCAACTCAAATTTTCAGTTTATTCTTAATTTTAGCCTATATCAATAACATCCACATTGTCCACCTGCCATATAAATCTGAAAACAACAACAACATATACTGAATAGATTTAATTTAATAAACTGAATAAAGTTACACTTATTTTAAAGTACTAGGCGCACATCAGATTACGTTTATGAGGCAGACGATCAAGGTTAATGCCAGGCTCAGCCGCCCATCATGGTCAGAACCCAGGCATGGGGCTCTCTTGGATCAAAATCATGTAACATGTTCCTATTAATTTATCTCGGCTACGACGGCAAAAAATTGCCGACCTCACTCAAGCTTACGTCAGCTTTTACGTCGGCATTGCCGAATGCCGTGGCGAATTACGAGGGTTGTATTATATGTATGTCTAATCAACCACCATTTCAGAAATAGAAGATTTGACATGATGGCATCTGTTTTGGCTAATTTAACATCAAAACCAACAGATTTGGCAAACAAAGATGGTAGATACCTGCAGTCTGAAACTCTGAATTATTTATAACCCCTTCACACATCAACTACAGTTTACTTGTGGAAACAGTGAGAGGTTTCCTAATTGAATTCCATTTATAAAACTCTTTATCTTGCTAGAAAAACAAAAAGGCTTCATAACTTTGCTTGTGTAACACTGGTTAAAAATAATACACGTCTGCTGTGATTATGTGTCAAACTTATTAACAAATGTCTAGTCGAATCGAGTGTATTTAAAGTTAAATGTTACTCACCGCTGATGGGTCATGTGTACTTAGTTTATCCCACAGAGGAGCACTTTTCACAGGAGAGATTTTACCAGGCCCTTCCATCTAGAATAAATAGTATAACAGCATGTTAAAGTGTAAGACACCCCCTTAAAAGTATCTACATGTATAAAAACACTTTGATAAGCACTGCTGTTCCTAAAGTAAAATTTAGCGAAGTTATGACTATGTATGATATTATCACATTTATCTGGATAATTCAAGCTTTACAAAAACTTGTATTTAATACAGCTACCAGTTGAAATAATACAGGTATATATCCACCATCTAATCAATTATGTGTCTTTTTGTGAGGTATACATGTCTATTTGTGTTTAAAAATGGATGCTAATGGGCCTCTGTGGCAATTTCAAGTCTGCATTCACGACGGGAAAAAGGAAAATGGCAGTTTGATAAGCAATATTTGATTCGTTTTTCCACATTTTTAATGAGGCTACTGGGTAGTTTAAGATCGCATTCTATATATAAAAAGCCTCAGTTTGTTCAGTGAACAGTATTCGATTCAGAACACATCATAATCGATTTGTGCTAAAAATTACCGTTATGTTCACTCAAACTCTGGGTCTAATTGTAGAATAGGTTCGTCACATGCCTCTGCAAAGACAACCACAGGGTTAGTTTAGATTAGTTTTAGGGTTAGTTTAACCCTTAAATGATGTCTTACCCTCTCCATTTTCTTGTGGTCATTGAATATGTTGATACCTGACATATACAATCATGAATGGCCACAAGAAAAGGGGGAGGTAAGACGTCATTTAAGGCTAGGCTAGTTTAGGGTTAGGTTAAGTATTAGTTATTACAAATTTTAGATTGTTTTGTGAAGTGACGAACCAATTCTACAGTTTCTACAAACTATGCAACTATAGATAAGGCTACATGATATGGTAGACAATCAGAGATGCAGAACTCTACATCTACGTCGCCCTTAGTCCTAGTGGCCCTGATGTTTTGTTTTTATAACAACATCAGCGATCGTCTCCTGTGTCGAGACTAGCACCGACAGTTTTGTGGGTGGCGAAATCAGATCAGCGATTGGTCCTTGTGTCACGGGTCAAAGGTTAACTGCATGCAAATTTAACTAGGTCACTTTATTTCTCTGGACATTTATCATGTTTATACCTATTACAAAGTCTATTAAACATGTGCTTGCTTAAATTATTAATATTTAAACGTTGTTTCACATTTTTCACATATGTTTGACGCTAAATATGCATGAAATAAACAAATTTATTTTATAAAATGTATCGCAAATGGGAGTGAAATGTCACGAATGTATTATTAGAAAAAGAATGTAAACAGGCAAGGTAGCTGGGACATTTTATTTTCAACTTTCAGTGATCTATATATTTATCGACAAAAAAGCCTTATGAACAGACCTCAGACGTTAGTTTTTGCCCATCAGAGAATAACTAAAAAAACTATCGTCTGAGCCCCTCGGACTATGTTGCCTTATGTTCTCTAATCTAAGTTCTAAAATTTAACTTGTGATGTTGTTGTTGTTGTAAAATAACAATTCTATGTTTGTTTTACTGTTGCTGTATCGAAGAAATAAATTAACAGTACATTTACCTCACACCTTATGCTAAGTTAAAACTATACATCCATCTTTTCCAATATTTTTCTTGAAGGAAACCCTTGAAAAACATATTGTGTTCATAGAAAGGCCGTCACATTCTACATGTATGTTTATTTTTTACCAACGCCATCTAGCGAGGAGGTTACACTTCCGGTTTTATTCGTCGCGCGAACTTCGAACTAAAAGAAAGTGATGGCCACAGATATATTTTTCGGCCACTTAAAACATTTTGTTTTTGTTTATAACTGGTTGTGGTAAGTGTAAAGCTCATTGTTGTTTTCTTTTTAAAATACAAGCATTTTTATGATCGCCGGTCCGTTTATGCGTTGTGTTTTTGTTGGAAATGCTGTTGATTTCTAAAATTGGTGATGACGACATTTACTTTGTCAGCTTACAACATGTACGCTATATAATGCCGGTACCAGGATCTAACATTTTACTGCACTAGTCTACAGTTTAGAAAGTATCGGTCCAACTCGCTAAACCCTTTCTCGTAACATTCAGTTCGTAAAACCAAACTCGTAAACTCCAAATCGTCAAACTGTAAAACTAATTACTACTAGTACTAATGATAGAAATGATTGTCACTGTCAGTATAATAATAAAGGAACAATGTATCATATGTTGTAGCCCTGTTAACATGATAGTGAGGACTTCCCCTCACAGTAGCGGGGTGCAGTTAGATCCTTAAAATCAAGGCAAATCCAATGATAATGTCCCATTTATCCATGCTATATCTACCTTACAGGCTCCCTCCGCCACTTTTTATTAGCTCCTGTCATTCGTTCAGCTTGAATCGGCCATGAGACTGAGATTGCCGAGAGCACAGAAATGAAACTAAACGTACCTCCTTGTGCAGAAGATTGCACGATGAAAACATGGCTGTTTTAGAGCCGAACGAATGATCGCTGTCATGTTAACAGGGATACATATGTTGTTGAAATGGGACGCATAGGCCTAGTAGTGGTATTTAATGTACAGCCTCCGCACATAACTCAATATGGAGGAATGCAGGGCAAATCGTCCATTGGCGTGTTAGATCAATTCATCCAACTGGTGTGGCCAATTCGTCCAAAACTTTAGCAAATCGTCCATATTTATAATATGGTTTAGTTAGTACGGATGGAGTTAGCACAATGAATAGGGCTAATTAGGCCTACGTCTCGCCTATCTCAACCCATGGTGAAAGTTGGAAACTGATCTGCCGATGCCGCCGCTATCGCCAGCCTCTCAAAACATATCTGATTTTTCTCTGATTTTTTAAAAATGCACTGAAAACAATGACTAGTATTTTACTTACTTGCCAATATTTCTTTTCTGACGGTTTTCAAGTTTATTATTGCAAAGGGAGATAACTTAAATGTGTCAACTCGGGCGAGAAACTCAAATAAAACTTTATTTAAAGATCAGTAAAGAAAGAAAGAGTTAGATTATTGTGACTTTTGCATCCCACAAGCCGAATAAGCGGTGCGCCAAGTTCAGTACAAGTTAGATCATTAAAATAAAGCCAAATCCATGATAATATCCCATTTATCCTAGCTTAGTTAATCTATGGGTATGGGAAACACGCATGCCGCGATGATGCGCATAAATACGGCACGACTAAGTCATGGCTTTTGTCACGAGTTCATCATTTAGTTTACCTATAAGGCAAAATAAACTTAGGAGCCATTCCACTTGTTGCCCAAAACAAGGTCCCTGAAACTTTTCTCTCTGCTGAAATTTTGTCATTTTAACTTTGGTGTAAATATTTCATGAAATACGATAACAAACTATTTGTATCTTTTACAGAGTGCACATAGCTTTCACATGAAAAGGTTAAAAGTTTGAACGGCCAGTTGACTCTGGACAGTGTGAGTAGGGAAGAGGTAACAGACCCTGGAAGTCATGGAGCAAGATGTTCCCTATCAGTCTGACTCTGTTCTTAAAGGTAAACTATAAACAATATGTACATCTATTGTGTATGACTTAATAACAATAATTAAATTTCATTATTGGCATTCTACTTGAAAAGCTATTAGGAGGGTGTCTTAAGCAAGGCCAGACTACCAAGGGGAAATAACATCTGTATAGTTCAATCTTTTGCACTTTAGTGAATATATCAGTTGACAAGTTTGACCTGTTTATTGCTACATTTTATTGTGTTCAGTGTAAAGGTTTAATTATTAAAGCAATCCTATAGCTCTCGGAATCATGTACACGTTTGTGGTAAAACTAAGATGGTTTGACTCCAATTCATTTGAGCTTTTCCTACTTACTATGTATTGTAAACTAATGAAAATAATGATAATTCTATAATGATTGATTATTATATGCCCATCTGTCCGTCCGTCTGGTTGGCTCCAATCCGTTTCAGGAGCAGAACACGAAAACTATAAAGCCATCGTTATGAAACTTGGTAGGCACATTAACAGTTAACTGTAGTTCTGCCTATTTAGGATTCATGACTTTAAAAACCAGTCCCTCTGACCGGATCGCTCTAAATTGTTACAAAATCCATTAACACTGTATAACAAATTCCATGGTTACCATAGTTTGACTGGTATCAAATCAATATCCCTCTTTTTTGCATTCTTCCTTTAAGAAACTGGCATGTTGCGTACCATTGTCTGAAAGGTCTTGGGTTACCATGGTCACCCCACGAGCATCCCACGAGGGTGTATGTTGGGTTTACTAAAACTTTTGTTAAAAATCGAACATAATGGCACATAGCACAAATTTATAAAACATAAAAGGAGTCAAGACTCTTGCAGGATAATTTACTATCTTTATTTAAATGAGTAGGGTGGGGAGGGAGTTTTCTAGTGCTCTCAGAGTTCAAGGGTCCTGTACTATCTGTTTGTTGCCAGTGGAGTCTAGGTTGGTTTCCTACACCCATTGGGCTGGCATGCAGCTGCTGCCATATGAGGGAGAGACTGAGAGTGAAATAATCTTAAGTACAGCGTTAAACCCAAAATTAAGCAAACCAACTAAATTTATTACTTTTATTTCGACGGGTTGCAGTATTTTCATACTGTTTAATAGATGAGGAAGGAGAATATTTGAGAACAGATCATTTTAATGCATGCACACGTGTGACATTGTATATTTAGTCTCTATTACATGTGTAAAACACAGTTCTAATTTTGGGTGTTTCTCTTTAATACTGTTGGACATAAACCATCACCCAAGTGAAAATGCCTTGAGCACAGCAATGGCAGCATAGACTTTATCACCAGTAAAATTAAATCTGTCACCCAAACCTTTAACACAGTTTTCTCTATATATTTCAACAGGTGTGATAGCATTTGTTGAGGTTCGTTCCTGCAGTGATAACAGGAGTAGAGCAATTAGTCGGGAACTGGAGCTTCTCGGGGCAACCATTGATAAGAAATTCTCCAATGATGTTACACATGTTATCTACAAAGAGGGAACAAAGAGGACCGTGGAAAGGGCGCAGAAAAAAGGCCTTCATTTGGTCTCGGTCTTGTGGGTTGATAGGTAGGCCAGAAGCAAAAGTTAACTGCGAAAATGCCATCAGGGCAAAATAGAAAGAGGTATCATTCAAAAAGGCCATCTGGCTGAGAGCAGTTTGTTTCAAGTACAAACAATTGGCACACTGCTTTGGTTAGCAATGGTGAAACATTACATTTCCAACAGAGCAAAACACTTCACATTTTCTGTGTTAGTATGGTAATTACTGTTGGATACACCATCTTCATAGAAGTGAAGCACCCTTGACCCTTGGGCAAAGCATTTAACATCAATCAATTGAAGTAAAAAGGAAATAAATCTCATGATCATGCTGCCTGTTTTTGTCTTCTTTAGGTTTTGTATCCTATTTCCACTGAAAGACAACATACTTTTTAGAAGAACTGCAATTAATAAATGTGTAATAAATTGAGAAATACGTGTAAAATCTTTTACTCTGCTAAAGGTGATATATTATTCAGGACGCTACAAAATTGAAGAAGGTTATGTCGCCAGTTGGCTATATTATAATTACCTCATATGTGTTTGTTTTCCCACACTAGCTGTAAGCGAAAGCTGGAGCATGTAGCAGAGTCCTTGTTTCCTGCCACGCTACCTGATCGTAATCTTCCTATGTATCTGGCTAAGCAAAAGGTAAACTCTCATTAATTGTCAACCAGTTTGAAGTATGGCATAAAACCCCATTTCAAACATAAACAAATTGGACAAAATTAATAGAAGAAAATTAATGCCTGAATTCTTCTCTGATTCATTATAAAATACCCTGATACTGTCATTAGCGTCACAAAATTGTCCATATCTGTAAAAGTGGTCAACCAAATAAATTAAGAACTATGATTTACACGCTGGTAAAATATGATGACTTTCTTCCTATTCAGTGTATGTTGCGAAAAACATTAAAACCAGTTTTCATATATTCATTTTACTCAATTAAGTTTTCTTTGCTGTGTAATATAAATATAGCATATGATGATCATTTAACTTACAGCTTTAAACAGGTATTTTTCTTCATTTTTCAGAAACCTAAATGCATGCAACCAGGAGATTTTGATGAAGACTTGGCACGTATTTCAGAACGGTTAAACAAGCGTCGTATTCGTAATTTAATGGTGGAGAAATGGAAACCCTCGAACACAACTCCAAACAGCTCTCCAGCGAATATATTGGTTGAGGACACCCAGCCTAGAACACCTGTAAACCAGGAGGTAAATTTAACATAAATTCCACATGTACTCGGGCAAATATGGCCATTATACTTGACAATATTCAGAACATGAAAGCAGTTTCCTGCTTAACAGGACATGTAGATTATAGTTTCCTCCTGTGGCAATGATGGATGTTGTATTTCACTAAGTACTCTAAAATCAACATGTCTGCCAATGAGTAATTGTACGCTGAATACACCTGAATGTGGTAACTTCAAAAACATTTAGCTACTTTAAACTTATAATTTTCTACTGTTATGAAATTATATAGAATTGTGTGTCACAAAACAACATTTATGCCTGAAAGTGTTGTAAACACAATCAATGTCAAAAAAATAAATCTCTAACTTGTTTTGCATTTCATTAACTTCCATAAAAAAATATAGCCACCGTTGCTCATTGTGTGCTATACGTTATGAGCAAGATATCTTAAAAAGAAATTTGACTTGAATATTAACTTCATCATGATAGTTATTACGTGCTCAATTTTGTGCTAACCCAATGTTTGTGTATTTTGTATTACATGTATTTTTATGTTGTATTGAGCAACAATCTGTTTATCATAAATGCCCTTTCCTACGAAAGATAACACCTTCTCAATTAAAAAAGAAGGAAAGATGTGATTTTACCAGGATTTTTATTATAATTTCAGGCTCTGTCTGTGGACATTGTTATTTAGTTTGATTTCTTTTTTATTTTTGTCTACAACAGGGTGCTGACAATGCTTCATTTTCCACTCCTATACGACTGGCCATTCCCGAGACTCCTCCCAGTATGAAGGCACGGCTGGAGAGTTTACAGAGAGCTAAAGCTAAACAAGCAGGTAACATTCTGACAATATCCAAATAAGATTTGTCTGAATGGCATATTTTTTTACAGTTTGCACTATGGACTTTCATTTATGAGTCGTTAATGATCATTATAAACAACTGCTGACTTCTTAGGAGATGGGCAACTCTGTGATTGTCTCTAATTTCACCAGAATTTGGAATTGGTGTCTTTTATACATTGGTTAAAGATTAAAAAGAAAATAGTTACAGCAGCTGATAGATGTCCCATCCATGCAGCCTTTGAATTGAAACATTTTTTCATTATTACCATTGTCTTTTTCTACTCGCACTTGTATATAAAATGATGACATAGATTACAACTAAATATTTCATTATACAGGTTATGATTGTTATCCTTATGTGACATGTATTATTAGTTATAGACGTTTTTCTCAGGGTGTACGGACTTTTATGACCGTCCTGCAAAATTGTGCGCCCTGAACCGCAGGCGAAAGGGCGTACGGGCTTGCAGGACATTCATAAAAGTCAGTCAATGAAGCTGCAAAAAACGGGCCACCAAAAACAGGTTTCTGGTATTTTAGCATCATTTTAATAGAGTGATTATAAAGCAGATATGTTTTGAACTATAAACTCTGTGTCAACCAAAAATCGATTTCAAAAATAATTTTTTTTTAATTTTGAAAATAAAATTTGAAGCGTAGGCGGCCATGTTTGTTTTTATATTACCCGTGAACTCTTGTGACATTTGAAATCTCCCGGGGTGTACAGGTTTTTACCCCCCTGCAAATTGACCAATCAGAACACAACGAATTTGGTTGACGGATAATAAAGTATAATATTGAGCTTTCTCAATCTCTCTCTATTGTAGAGTTGTCAGCCAGTAAAGATCCCACCGAGCAAAACTCTCCCATCAGAGATACATCCACAGATACAGAACCTCTACAGAGGAGACTTTTCCACAGCATTTCAGGTTCGTGTTAACAGTATAGAGCTAGAAGTTATTTCATGAGAAAATTTGGTAATACTAAGCAACAATAACTGTAGTATATCTTCTAGCCTTTGTTTATGACAAGTGACGACAAATAGGTCTTTGTTTATGACAAGTGACGACTAATAGGTCTTTTTTTATGACAAGTGATGACTAATAGGCCTTTGTTTATGACAAGTGACGACTAATAGGCCTTTGTTTATGACAAGCGATAACTAATAGGTCTTTGTTTATGACAAGTGACGACTAATAAGCCTTTGTTTATGACAAGTGACGACTAATAAGCCTTTGTTTATGACAAGTGACGACAAATAGGACTTTGTTAAGGATAAGTGCTGACAAATTGGCCTTTGCTTACGACTAATGACGACTAATAAAAGTTACAGATACTTACAGCACTGATCATATAGGAATAGAAAGGATTGTTAAACCACCAACAAAAGTAGAAAAAAATTTGTACTCACATGTACATGTATATTCAGAGCTTTATAAAAAAAATTTCTCAGTTTTAAATAGATCGAATTCTCTTTGCTAATGTAATTTGTCATTAAAAATACATGTAGGTGTTTAATATTGAGTGTATATTTTCACTGCAGCCTCACCCCGACCTGATCCGGTTAATGATCAGCAGAAGTCCAATGAATTGTCATCACATGTTCAGCACAATTCAACTCCAGGGACGACAAACAACATGGACCAGCCAAATTCAGAACCTCCAAAATCAATTATAATGCTTCCCAAGAAGAAACAAGTAACGATGAAACGACTTTTGTCGTTGAAAGAAAATAGTCCACAGTCCTTTCTTGTTGGTTCAGAACAAACACCCGATAAAGCAGTTTCTTGTAGTCCCCTATTTTTAAAAACTTCCAAAACAAATAACGACGGAAATGAGAAGAAATCCAGCAAAACCAAGAGCAACAAAAGAAAAGTTGAGGATCATGAATTCGAAACTCATGCTTCAGAAAAACCGGGAAAGGTTCAGAAGTGTGACTCCCCTGTTCCTTTTCAAGCGATCCCACAGAATCTTGGTCTTGGTATTTACGAGTCTGGCCCATGTAAACGCCGTTCTCGACGGCAATCTATCCATAGCCCTTATTCTGGAGGACAGTGCAATAAACTGAAAACAGAAATCCGAGATTTAGATGCCAAAAATAAAAGAATTACAAATAAAGGTCGAAGACAAACTATGCAGAATTTTGAAACAGATGGTGATTTACACTCTTTCAGAAAGGAATCAAAAGCTATAGACCAAGAAAAGAAATTGAATACTAGATCGGTTTGTCTATCAAATGATAGTGATATAAGCACTGACAATACGACACTGTCCACTAGTAATCTCCATGGCTTATCTTTGTCAGTTGCCTATGGCGATTCAACACTTTCCTCATCTTTAGGTAGCTCCAAACTCAATCCTCCCCGCCCTAGCATTGATGAGTTCCGCCTTTCCAAGAAGCATTATAAGAACTCCAATTTAATGTCAAAATTCCATTGCAGTAAAAATTCCAGTAGCAGTTCACGAGAATTTAATGCTAAGAATGATAATCGACAGACAGAGGATGAAAGCGGTATTTCTTCAGGGACTGGTGGAAAAACATCTCCTCTCAAAACAAATCCACAATTCCGCAAACCCAAAACTATGAAACATAGAAAAAAGGAATTCATATCTGGTAGCAGTTCTGAAACAAATTCAGATGCTGAGAAAAAATGTTTAACTCCAAATGAGAGCCAAACACAGGATCATTCGTCATTAAAAATGAAGAAATCTCTTGTGATGACAAGTCTGCATACACCGTAAGTTTTGTTCTTTATATTTGTTGTGTGTATTTGGGAGGGAGCTTCCTGCTGTCTTGGTGGTCCAATTGACTTCAAAACAACAATCTGTTTAGGTGCAGGTTTGACTCCTGTGATTCATCTGTCTTGTCTTCGTTTCTAGTGGTGATGAAGGGGGGTTTCTTCTCCCATTCTGGATTGGGCGGGGATGCTACCCAAAGTGTCAGCCAAAAATCAAGAGGCGGAATGCCCATTTTTACATTAATGAGGGATTCCCTATCTTTCCTATATTAAATTTGATTGAAACAGGCGGTCTCAAAAGACTACTTGGTTGTCTCAAAGACACTGAGACACCCCTCTATCTAACACTATGGGAGCGAAATAACCTTTTGCACTATGATGATAATTTGTTTAGGTTAAGAGGACAGTGGACACCGTATGTATAAGGCCTGGAAACGGTGCCTGGCCTACAGTATTTATCATATTTGTGGCAGAAATTAGTTCAGCAAGCACTGACCTAATATGTTTTTCACAACTGACTTTACTTTGATATCTTGAATTTCAATATCAAACAAGAATTATTTTTAGTGTGGCTGTCGTGTGTGCATGGATTATGCCACATACAGATTGGCTCGCCAAATGCCATTATCTTCTCTTTATTCAGGACACCTGATAGGATTCTCTCAGACTTGAACTCTCTGTGCCAAGGGTTGTCTTTAAACTTTAATAGTTACTAAGCAAAACTTTATATTAAGAAAATCTGTAAAAAATATATCTTGTATCCTTGGTTTCCATAGAAATGAAACAATAATTCAGTCCTATCTTTAATATAAAACTTTGTCAGCATGCTAGACTAACTTTTGTCCAAATTTAATTCAATCAGGCAGATTGAGAATTGGACATTCAGTAATTATAATTATGTAAAACTCCAAACAAGCAAACAATTTAAAACAAATGGTAAAATTTCCACACAATTGGAAGCCGACAATTAGGAGTGAGCTTACAAGTGCTAGTGCTCTGAGCTTAATATCTCTGTTGTAAAGTTCAAAAAGAAGCTTTCAGATCTGTTGTGTCAGTCTTTCCGTTTTTGTGATAATTCTATCTTGTCTTCGTTTTATTTTAATGTTTATTGCAAATGCCGTTGACTTATCAAGGGTATAATGCATGTAGTTTACTTCACCAATTAGACTGGCACTTCGTTATATGAAAAAAGTAACTTTTAGTACACGGTTAAACACCAATCAAACAAACAAAAAAATTAATTATTACAGTTCTAGACTACATAAACTAATTTATGTTGTATCACCGTTTTTCTTCAAGAGAACAAGAAGTAGTGATATCTGTAGTTAAGAAGTTGGGAGAATTCTACATGACTGATTTAGTGGGTGAACACACAACACATGTTGTGTGTGGAGATGGGAGACGTACACTGAACGTTCTGTATGCAATAGCACGAGGCTGCTGGCTTTTATCAAACAAATGGGTAAGGATTCTCTACATTACCAGAGTTGGACAGGACAGAAATGTTGCCTGTCCACCTGTCATTGACAAGTGAATTTTCACAAAGGACAGGTGAAAGTAAAATCTACCTGTCATCGGTGACAGGTTATTTAAAATAAAAATTAAATGTAGTTTTTTTAATTCTGAGTTAATTGATCAAAAAGATGAGCGTGTTTACTAAACACACTCGTCTTTTTGATCAATACTGTTTACCTATTCTAAGTAAAATGGAACATTACTCACATTAGTCACCAGGGTGACCTTTCAAATGTTGAGGTGTTCATATTGGTAACTAGTAAATATGATCCTTAATTCACATCTATAAGCTCTTTTCTACTTTACAAACCAAAAAAGAAGTCCGGTATTGACCAGGGACAGGTAGAAAATAAAACTACCCGTCTCCTAGGACAGGTGTAAATTTTTAAACATTTCGACCCCTGACAGGGGATGTCTTGGTTCAGCTCCAAAGCTGAAGTCAACTGGTAAAAGTCTTAATCTAAAACTTGATGGCAAACACATTGAAATGGTTACTGAACAAAAGTTACTTGGTTTATATTTGG